>SJYQ01000953.1:184929-348750 GCA_006410935.1 Redunca redunca
AGTAAGCGTCTTTTAATTTCATGGCTGCAATCACCATCTGCAGCGATTTTGGAGCCCCCCAAAATAAAGTCTGACACTGTTTCCACTCTTTCCCCATCTATTTGCCACGAAGTGATGGGACCAGATGCCATGATCTTCGTTTTCTGAATGTTGAGCTTTAAGCCAACTTTTTCACTCTCCACTTTCACTTTCATCAAGAGGCTTTTTAGTTCCTCTTCACTTTCTGCCATAAGGGTGGTGTCATCTGCATAGCTGAGGTTATTGATATTTCTCCTGGCAATCTTGATTCCAGCTTGTGTTTCTTCTAGTCCAGCGTTTCTCATGATGTACTCTGCATAGAAGTTAAATAAGCAGGGTGACAATATACAGCCTTGACGTACTCCTTTTCCTATTTGGAACCAGTCTGTTGTTCCATGTTCAGTTCTAACTGTTGCTTCCTGACCTGCTTATAGGTTCTCAAGAGGCAGGTCAAGGTGATCTGGTCTTCCCATCTCTTTTAGAATTTTCCACAGTTTATTGTCATCCGCCCAGTCAAAGGCTTTGGCATAGTCAATAAAGCAGAAATAGATGTTTTTCTGGAACTCTCTTGCTTTTTCCATGATCCAACAGATGTTGGCAATTTGATCTCTGGTTCCTCTGCCTTTTCTAAAACCAGCTTGAGTATCCGGAAGTTCATGGTTCACGTATTGCGAAGCCTGGCTTGGAGAATTTTGAGCATTACTTTACTAGTGTGTGAGATGAGTGCAATTGTGCTGTAGTTTGAGCATTCTTTGGCATTACCTTTCTTTGGGATTGGAATAGATCTTTCTAATACCCATTACTTTTATTATTAAAAAGTGCAGGTTTTACGTCTGCTGGGTTGGGTGAAATTCCCCACTCTTATCCTCTCTAGGGAGTCGTTCTTGGTGATGTGAAGAGAAATTTGTAAAAAGTTTTCATAGTTTTCAGTCTTTGCATCTCTTCCTCAAGTTGGTTACTTTTGCAACAGTGGCTAAGTGGGAAAAAAAAGAAAAACAAAGAAAATGTTTTGGGATATGTATTAACTATCTTGGAGAAGGCAATGGCATCCCACTCCAGTACTCTTGCCTGGGAAATCCTATGGACAGAGGAGCCTCATAGGCTACAGTCCATTGGGTGGCTAAGAGTCTGACATGACTGAGCGACTTCATTTTCACTTTTCACTTTCATGCACTGGAGAAGGAAATGGCAACCCACTCCAGTGTTCTTGCCTGGAGAATCCCAGGGACAGAGGAGCCTGGTGGGCTTCTGTCTATGGGGTCGCACAGAGTCGGACACAACTGATGCAACTTAGCAGCAGCAGCAGCATTAACTGTCTTAAACAAGACCTTCCCTCTAACACTCAGTTCTTAGAATCATACCCAATATATAGTAAGTGTTCATATAGTAAATGTTCAATTAAAATCAGTGTATAAGGAATGAATGCATTCTGAAATGAACTGTCATGACTCTTTGAAGCTCAGTTTAAAGGTGATACTTCTAGAGAATCCCGTGGTGGTCCAGAGGTAAGAACCCTGTGCTTCCACTGCATGGGGACACAGTTTCCATCCCTGGTCAAGGAATTAAGATCCTGGAAGCCAAGGGGCAAGGCCCCCCCAAAAGAGAGATAATTCAAAAACAAACTATCCTTTACTAGCTTCTGAAATTCACAGGTTAAGAAATATTTTGATATGTAAATGAAAACTTTTTCCTGGGGTAATTTTCCTACATGGCGAAAGAAAAATCTTTAATTAACTGAGTAATTTAATCTCCATAAAAGCAAAGAGCAGTTAAACTTTTCCTAAGTGAGTCCACCCAACAGGACGGTTTGGGTGGACAGACCAAGCCTGATGGGTGTTTCCTTGGTCGTTGCTGACCTGTGCTAATCAGCTTCACTTGTGTGACCATAGGTCACGGTCGCCACCAATTTATATGCCTGCTGCCTTTTCCTTACACCTTATAACTTCAAGGGAAATGTCCACTTCCTCCAAGAGATGACTTTCCTTACAAATGCCTGTTGAGAGGTATCCAACACAAATATTTTCTTTCTGAATCATCCCCTTGTATAATGTGTATTCTTCCCCACGTACACACACATTTTGTCCCTAACTGTTGGCCCAAACTTACTCTACCTGCAGTAATCTGTCAACGTTTGCAATGTTGGGAGATATCATTAATAATTTAGAGTAGAATTTAACATCTTTATTCCTTTTAAACTTTTATTTTGTATTGGAGGATAGCCACTTAACAGTGTTGTGATAGTTTCAGGTGGACAGAAAAGGAATTCAGCCACACACACACATATATCCATTGTCCCCCAAACTCCCCTCCCCTCCAGGCTGCCACATAACATTGAGTAGAGCGCAGGTCCTTGCTGGTTATCCATTCTAAATATAGTAGTGTGTACATGTCCTTCCCAAAGTCCCTAGCTATCCCTTCCCCCCATCCTTCCCCCAGCAACTATAACTTACATCTTTAGATATCATAAATCAGAGCTTCCTTTGTCAGGGTCAGATGTTTACTGTAGACCCTAATGTGGTGTAAAGGCTTCCCAGGTAGCTCAGTAGTAAAGAACCCGCCTGCCAATGCAGGAGACACAGGTTCAATCCCTGTGTCCGGAAGATCCCTTGGAGGAGGGCATGGCAACCCACTCCAGTATTCTTGCCTGGAGAATCTCATGGACAGAGAAGCCTGGCGGGCTATGGTGATCCGTGGGATCACAAAGAGCTGGACAGGACTGAAGCAACTTAGCACACGTGCACACCTTCTTCATAACAGCAGATGACATCTTCATGTTCTAAAAGGTCTTCTGCCTTGATGAAGGATTAAAACATACAAGGCAAGAGCATGTGTTAAACCCTCTTTTGATCTCACAGACAGCGAGGGGGATAAACCGAGGAAGGCTAATGAATTTTCAGGGCCTCAGTTTTGTGTCATTGCTCACATCCTGGGAGGCGTGTCTTCAGACATAGCGGCAGGTCACAGGTTGCCTCACATCACAGCTGCTGCTCCAAATCATCCCTGTGCCAGGAGTTGGGGTCAGAAAAAAATCGCAATGTGGCAAACGGGCTCTGTGGATGTTTCTCATCGGGCACACTCCCACACCCGAGCGCCTGCCTCTGTCATGCCCTCTCTTGCATCAGAAGACCGAGAAGAGAACACATGGTTCCTTGTCTTTCCCTTCCCATTTCGGATCCCAAAGTTTTGGTTCACACTACATTATTTTGCAGGGAAAAAAACCTTTGCAAACCTGCCAGGAGACAGAGAGGCCTGAAGAATATTAAGCAAGGGAGAGCACTTTTGAGTTGAGCTGGCAGATGCCACTGTGTTTGCTGCAGGGGAGCAGATTAAAGGCATCTGAGCACTTCATTTCCCTATGGGGCCTGCCTGTATGAGAGCAATTCAAGGTCCACTGCACAGAGCGATGCAACTTCCCTTCTTCACCAGCCTGCCCCCCGCAGCCTTTATCAAATTCAAATGACCCGAGCCCACTAGGACAGATATAGACAGTTGTGAGGTATTGGCTAGGTATGCCTAGTCTTCGATGCTGGTCGGCTTCTTATGCATGAAAATATGGATCGGTGGCCCAGGATGCAAATTATATTTTAAAATGATCAGCAAGGTTTCAAGGAGACCCCCCTCCTCCCAGGGTTCCCAGCTGTGGGGCTTTGACATGCTTTTGAGCTGAGAATCCGGAATCCTTCTGAAGTCCACCTTCCAGGTACAACTCTGATGGAATGATCCACCTAATAAATTGTTCTTGTCCCAAGTCAGTGGGCCGCAGAGTGGTGTTCAATGCTGCATAGAAGGCTGCCTCCACCTTATCAGAAGAGCAGTCCTGCCCAGGTTGGCTGGGTCAAGGGCCAGAATGCACTCAGTCCGGCAGGAAGGTTCCAGCTTCCTGCCCATCTGGGGTTGAAACCTTCCCTGTAATAGCTCACTCTCAGAGGAAGCTCTCACCCTTTGCATTGATGCCTATGGGAACTCTGGATGCCTTGAGAATTCCAGACCAGTCTGTAGTCTTTTTTTTTTTTTTCCTGTTCTTCTCTGAAGAGGTTCACAAGGAAGGACACCCATAGCAAAGAGACCTCTGTGTCCTGGCTGGAAAGGGTGCTGCAAACGCATCAGGAGTTTGGGTGAAGGTGAAAGTTGTCAGGCTGTGAAAAATGGCATCAGTGTCGGCTGACCTGAAATAGGGCTGTAAAGTTCTATTCCTCACAAAGGCAAGATATATTATTGCTGTAACGCCATTATTCCGCTCCATCACTTTTAAACCTTGTTCCCATTATCTGCAAGTTAAATATAACCCTATGTAAAAACAGGAAGGACAGCGCAGAGTTGTCCGGCTTAACAGTGCACACTTAAAACATAATAGAGCACTTGTTACTGTATTTTATGGAACGGAAACTCCAAATGTAGAGATGTATTAAGGAAATATCTCAAAGTTATTAGGGAAGGATATTTACAATTACAGATTGCTTTATATTATGCTTTTATGAACATCTCAGGAAATGAAATAGCCCTCAGCTGTAGAGAGTGAAGAGGGAGGTAATTTTCCTTAATACGGGTGATAAAATTAATCTGATTGAAATCGCAGGCGATTATTTCTCAGAATACTGAGTGGCAGTACAATCACTTACACTCTTTTATATTTTTTTAGTCAAAGCTCGTGTAGATGAAAGCTAATTACAAAGTAGTGATGTGAAGCGCTAAGGAAATAGTTTGTATCGCAGAGAACAGGCACGGCTAATTGGGGTTTGTGATTACACAGATTGTTGTTAAGGAGAATTAACTACCAACAGTCTCTCCTGCAAAGCTTCTCATCAAGGCAAAGTAAAAATAGACACTGGATCTGTTATTTATCTAATTATGCCTTGAATATTTTCACAAGCGTGTTACACACTCTCAAATGGTTTGTTGTTCAAAAACTTTCAGTCCCACGCTGCCTATGATCAAAATGTCGATATGGATTTTTCGACACCGGGCTCTCCTCAGATCACTCTCTCCACCTCCCTGCTCTCAGGTGGCAAGCATGGGCGCCCACGGCCCTGCAGGCTGGGCGGGAATTATTGAGCCCGCTGGTACGAATTATGTGATCAGAAGGAACCGTCCTGTGAAACAGAGCTGTGTGGATACTCAGATGCCACCTGTTCAAGGTGTTTATATCTGAGTCAACTTTATCACAGGCAATGGAGGAACTTCAGGAGAGCTTTGAGGCCTCCAGTGAGTAAAAATGAATTCATTAGAAAGGTGCCAGATACCCTTGACCAATGGCAATCATTTATTGCCTTCTTCTCGCTGTCTTAGGCTTCCCTGGTGGCTCAGATGGTAAAGAATCTGCCTGCAATGCAGGAGACCCTGGTTAGATTCCTGGGTTGGGGAGATCTGTTGGAGAAGGGATAGGCTACCCACTCCAGTACTCTTGCCTGGAGAATCCCATGGACAGAGGAGCCTGGTGGGCTGCCGTCTGTGGGGTCGCAAAGATTCAGTCATGACTGAGCAACGAACACTTTCACCTTCTCATGCTCTTGCTTCTAATCCTTATATGTTCCTGAAAGCCCTCACTTATAGGATGTGTTGAAGCTTATATCAGAGTCCATGGAAGAAATAATTGGTTCTAAGGGCCACCTATTTATTTAAATATTGTATTTTCTGTGATTTATTTGGCTGTGCCTGGTCTTAGTTGCGGTATGTAGAATCTAGTTGCCTCACCAGGGATCGAACCTGGATCCCCTGCATTGGACGTGTGGAGTCTTAGTCCCTGGACTGCCAGGGAAGTCCCTAGAGGCCCCCTGTTTTAATCGGTGTTTCTTGAATCGAGGGCCAGCACAGTAAAACCTGCTGGCATGAGCTCAGGCAGAAGCCCCACCCTGTGCTTGTCCCCATGTCTTTGCATGCCTCCCCCCTGCTCCGCGAATCCCGAGCCCTCTCATCACCGGCTCAGCTACCCACTGTCCTGCCATCCTGGCTTTCTTTCAGCCATGCATTCCTTCACGCAGCATTTATTCAGGGCCTCGTCCCTGGGAAAGTGCACAGCTCCTCTCCAGGAGGGAAAATTGTCTCATCTCTCGCCTTTCTGGGATCAGAGGGATCTCACCTGTCTCCTCCTGAACTGTGGCGGCACTGGGAGCTACTTTGGGCCCGTGGGACATGTGTAGAGGGAGCTGCAGAGATGCCTCGAAGACAAAGCTGTGTGAATGGTAAACAGTTGGAACGGCCGTGCCTTAAGAACACCATTCTTAAAGACACCTCCTGGAATAATTCTGCCGCATATGAAATGCAAATTTACTGACAAGGTGATATTTTCTGAAGACAAGGTGTCTTCTGGAAGCCTCATTTGAATGGTGGCAAACAGCATCTCTCAGGATTCGGACAGGCGTGAGTAGAAGCGACTAGTGTGGAAGCATCGCTGTCTGGCTCAGCGATACCCCTCAACTGCACAGACCAAGTGTAAAAGCTTCACAAATGGCTTTAATAGACCGGAGATCCACCCGCAGCACACATTAGGAGCCCAGCTTCGAGATTTCAACCCTTGCCTATTTGCTTGTGGTTTTGTTCCTTTTTATTCGTCTATCTGCTTCTTGTCTAATCTCCATGGTAAAAATGACCAAGTTGCTTTGGGAAATTATGCGCTCAGTTTAATTTCGAATGTGGGGAACAGTAACAGAGCAGAAGAGTGGGAGGGAAACACACGTCCTTCCTTCCATTTGCTCTAGTTAGCATCCGAGAAAGTTCTCCTTGTGTGGATAAATAGAGCTAGTTCCTAAAATTGAATTTCCCGCATTCTTCTCCTTCTTATTAACAGTTTTGCTACGATCAATATGCTAGGCAGCGGTCTGTGGACAATATCTGCAATTTCACTGCCTTCCTATGTGAAAAGAAGATAAAAATTATATTATATGGGTGCATGCAAATTACAGGGGCCCTGGCCTCCTGCTACAGTAATTCTTCGATGTGCCTCATCCTTGTCCACTTGGAATGACGGGTACTGAAAATTAAATGGTTTCCAATAAAAATTCTGCAACCTGAAATGAATCCCCACTGAATAATTAGAGTATCTCGTCCATAAAAAGTGATCAAGTGTCTTCCATATTTTGAAGACGCCCCTCTTCCTGATCAGCATCGATGGAGCCTTGGTCAGGTTAGATCTTTAATTCTTATGAAAGAGACATAATACTCAATCTTTCCAATGAGCCTTCCACTGGGGCTGACAGCCTTAAACTGTCTCTGTTCCTAAGGATCAGAACTGAGCCCTGTGCTTCATCTGAGAGACATGAAATAGAAGGAATTGGGGGGCTTTCCCTGTGGCTCAGTGGTAAAGAATCCGCCTGTCAGTTCAGGAGATGCAGGTTCAATCCCTGGGTCAGGAAGATCCCACATGCTTCAGGGCAGCTAAATGCGCATTCATTGTGCATTAATTTTTTAAAACACCATCCTTGTAGAGAAGAGAGGCAAAAAGAAGCAAATGTAGAAAAATATGGGAAACCTATTGAAAATGTGTTCATTTCACGTGTATCAGCTCCTGAGCCTGTGCTCTGGAACCAGGGAGCAACAGCTCCTGAAGGCCACATGCCCTGAAGCCCATGCTTCACCAGGAGAGAAGCCACCTCACTGAGAAGTCCATGCACTGAAGCAGAGAGCAGCCCCCGACGGCCACAGCTAGGGAAAAGCCCAACCAGCAGCCAAGACCCAGCACAGCCAAACAAACAGATTTAAAAAGAAGGAAACAGGAAGGCCTCTGCCTTCCTTTAGATACGTACGGAAGAAGCATCGTCTTCCCCAGATCCCAAGATGCATCTGCAACATCTAACCCATGAGATGGACACACTTTGGGGTGAAATGTCTTGGTGCCACTGTAGGGACTCATGAACACTGAACTTCCCAGTGTTACTGACCATCAAACCAAAAAGGTCCCTTCAGGCTAAAATCTCTTACTCACTACTGATGCAGCGTCTCTTCCAACATGCTGGGGTCAAGGTGCAAGGATCTGGGGATGAGAAACCAGGATTCAGATCCTGGCTGGGCCTCTGGAAGTCCCTAGCTGGGATGCCTTGGGCAATTACTATGGTCTCTGATCCCATTTCAGCACCTGAAAGATGCTGATGGCGAGAACCCTTCTATGGATCTGAGAAGTTAGTCTGCCCAACAGCTGTAGATCCTCTTTGTTCTGGTTTGCTTGGACTTTGGGGAGTGGTTTTAGGCCAGAAAATGGATCCCCTCAAAGTTTAACTATTCTTTGAACGCAAGCTGGGCAGATCAGTGGTAATGGATACACAAGGCAAGCCATTTAAAAGAGAAAATGCTGTCAACAATGATGGAGAAACAGACGTTTTTAACGGAGAATGAGAGTGTACTGAAAATTTGTTAGCAAAGCTCATGAGCTGAGAACCCTCTAAACCATCAGCATAACAATGAGCAACGGTAGTTTGGTTCCAATTTTCTGTAATTTATTTATAATATGAAGAGTCCCCTGTCCCTTGTCAAAAAAATCTACAAATCACTCCTAAAACACAAATAATCGTCACATTAAGAGGAATAAATTATAACACTGAAATATGTCCTTGGGCTGGAAACAAGGAAACAATATAAAAGAGGAATTGCACACTACAAAAATATGGCCTAATGATATGTATTAAAATAATTATACATAGTTAGTAATTCTCCTCAGATAATTGATTGAACTTGGTCCCATGACTGTCAAGTTTGCCAGCTCTCTGGGTATTTCTGTTTCAGAGGATTTTGACATTGATGTCATTTTTTACTCCTTACAAAGTGGGAAAAAAAATGGAAAAGTCAGAATTTGCTCACAGAGAACATAGAAATTCATCCTGTACATGCAAACAAACACGATTTTTGTAAATGTAAAATAAAGACAAATATTTAATATCTGGATTAAAGGTTATTTATTGAATCTCTGGACAAATATTGTACAATGTATTTTAATCTAGAAATATTTTAAATTCAATGATGCCAGATTCACTGTGATAATTATTACAAGAGAGGTCTAAATATATGACTCCTAAAATATTCATATAATGCCTCAAGGTTAAGAATTTTATGCTACAATATTTTGCTGTTTTAAATACATACCAATGTAATAGTCCTTGCCTGACTACTTAGCAATTGTAAAATTTGGTATCTAAGAATAAGACTTAGTTACAGATAGCTGCTTACGTTGCCCTTTATGCAAACATACAATATTATTGAAACCCAGAGAATACAAGCAACCATAGAACTCTCTTTTTCTTAGACCACTTATTTCCTTTCCATCTGCATGCATAAGAATCTACGACTGTGACTGGATGAAAATACATAATAAATATTTTTAATTGATAGATTTCTTCCTCTGATAATATCCAAAGAAAAGTGAAAGTGAAAGTCCGTCAGTCCTGTCCGACTCTTGTGACCCCATGGACTATATAGTCCATGGAATTCTCTAGGCCAGAATACTGGAGTGGGTAGCCTTTTCGCTCTCCTTGGGATCTTCCCAAGCCAGGGATAAAACCCAGGTCTCCCACATTGCAGGTGGATTCTTTACCAGGTGAACCACAAGGGAAGCCCAAGAACACTGGAGTGGGTAGCCTGTCCCTTCTCCAGAGGAACTGGGGTCTCCTGCATTGCAGGTGGATTCTTTACCAACTGAGCTATGAGGGAAACCTCATATCCAAAGACTGGCAGAAATTATATCTCAAGTGCTGCTGCTGCTGCTAAGTTGCTTTAGTCGTGTCCGACTCTGTGCGACCCCATAGACAGCAGCCCACCAGGCTCCCCCGTCCCTGGGATTCTCCAGGCAAGAGCACTGGAGTGGGTTGCCATTTCCTTCTCCAATGCATGAAAGTGAAAAGTGAAAATGAAGTCGCTCAGTCGTGTCTGACTCTGTGCAACCCCATGGACTGCAGCCTACCAGGCTCCTCCACCCATGGGATTTTCCAGGCAAGAGTACTGGAGTGGGGTGCCATTGCCTTCTCCAATATCTCAAGTAAATATGCTGAATTCAAAGTTCTCCCTTATATCTTAGGTTTTTAAAAAGTGAATTAGAAAGGTTATATGTATTAAATCCATTTCTTTTTACCAGCTAATTTAGAAATTGTTGTTGTTCAATCATTCAGTCATGTCTGACTCTTTGCAACCCCTTGGATTGTAGCCCTCCTCTATCTATGGAATTTTCCAGGCAAGAATACTGAAGTGGGTAGCCATTCCCTTCTCCAGGGAATCTTCCTGACCCAGGAAATGAACCCAGCCTCCTGCATAGCTCTCAGTACCCTCTCAAGACTGAGAAAGGAGTGCAACAGAGCTGAATGCTATCACCCTGTATGTTTAACCTATATGCTAAGCACATCATGAGAAAGACCAGGATGGATGAGTTACAAGCTGGAATCAAGATAGGCTGGAGAAACATCAACAACCTCAGATATGTGGATGATACCACTCTAATGGCAGAAAATGAAGAGGATCTAAAGAGCCTCTTGATAAGGGTGAACGAAGGGAGTGAAAGAGCCAGCTTCAAACTGTGGTGCTGGAGAAGACTCCTGAAAGTCCTTTGGACAGAAAGGAGATCAAACTAGTTAACGTTAAGGGAAATCAACCCTGAATACTCATTGGAAGGACTGATGCTGAAGCTGAAGCTCCAGTATTTTGGTCATCTGATGCAAACAGATGACTCATCGGAAAAGTCCCTGATGATGGGAAAGACTGAGGGCAGAAGGGAAAAAGGGCATCACAGGATGAGATGGCTGGATGGCATCACTGATGCAATGGACATTAACTTGGGCAAATTTCCGGAGATGGTGAGGGATGGGGAAACCTGGCATGCTGCAGTCCATGGGTTGGCAAAGAGTGGGACATGACGGGGCAACTGAACAACAACGCCTGCACGGCAGGCAGACGCTTTACGTCTGAGCCACCAGGGAATCTCAGCTGGTAATGCATATATGCCAGTGCTCCTCTCTCAGTTCATCCCACCCTCCCCTGCCCACTCTCTCCCTCTTGGAGCTGTTTGTTGGACAGCCATAACCTACGATGTAGGAAGGATAGACCTACCTCTTCACCACCTGACTCCAAAGCACGAGCATCACTTCCACACACATTTTCTGGGTAAGACGTTGTCCCTTGGTCGTTTTGTAAAGGCAGCATTTTCTGGCAACATCTCTGCACTTCATCTAGGATGCGGTTGTGCTCCCACTCAGGCTTCTGGGAACATTTGCTCCTGGAGGCTCACGGGAGGTTGTCCCGTCGGGCGTCGCCCACGGCTGACGCCTGGCCGAGGCAGGCATTCACTAACTCAGGCTCCTTGCCTTGATTTGGGACAGTACTGGAGGACTGTCCCAGCTCGAGGGCTCTCCATGGGTTCCGCGGGGATTGCAGCGGCCACTGCATGGTCTGTCAAGCCGCTCTCTCTCTGTTGAATCCCGCCTCTCACTGATCAGTGTCAGCATATCTTCCAGATTATGTATCTTTTACTAGATCATTCAGTGGAGAAGGCAATGGCAGCCCACTCTAGTGTTCTTGCCTAGAGAATCCCAGGGACAGGGGAGCCTGGTGGGCTGCAGCCCATGGGGTCGCACAGAGTGGGACACGACTGAAGCGACTCAGCAGCAGCAGCAGCAGCAGATTATTCAATGATAGTATATTGACGGCATCTTTATTTGATCATTTTTCTTAGTGTTAAAGTGGTAGTTTATAATTAATATGTTGTAGTAAAAGCATGTGATGCCTATATGCTTATAGTAATTATATCTCCCTTAACTGTACTTTTTAGAAAAATTATTCCTTGCCTCTTTTAAATTTTTTATTTCAAATTCAGTTTTCTTTGATGTTAAAATAGCCATTTCTGATTTCCTTTCACTGTGCTTGTTAGAGCTGTCTTTTCCTATCCTGTCACGTCCCCCCCCCCTTTTTTTTTTAACATCTCTCTGTGTTTGGTGTATTTTCCCCCCAAAATAGTCAGGTTTCCATATCAGTGGGTTCTATATCCACATATTCAACCCACCATGGATCAAAAGTATTTGAAAATAAATTCCAGAAAGTTCCACAAGGTAAAGGTCGGGTTTGCCATGTGCAGGCACCTTTTATAGAGCATTTACAGTGCACTGGGACTTCCCTCTCGGCTCAGAAGGTAAAGAATCTAACTGCCAGTGAAGGAGACCTGGGTTCAATCCCTGGATCAGGGAGATCCCTTGGAGAAGGAAATGGTGACCCACTTCAGTATTCTGGCCTGGAGAATCCCCATGGACAGAGAAGCCTGGTGGGGTACAATCCATGGGGTCGCAAACAGTCGGACACAGCTGAGCAACTAAACACCACTGACAAGGGGTCCTGGAACCAACCCCCCAACGGATACCAAGGAATTCAGTTTTTGCCTAAAGAAGCCTTTTCATCCACAACAGGAAGTTAACTGGCTTCTTTATTAATCTTTTTACAGTGTTGCATTCAACTTCACTAGTGTCGTCTTCGTGCTTTCTGTTTTGGGTGCATGCCCATATACTTGCTTGTTATAGCATTTTATTTATTTTGGAATACATATATTGGAATTTGCTGTTTTTATCTCCTTCACTATTCTGGATGTACATATTCTGTTTTATGTAATTCTTAAAAATATTCTTCAAGGGAGAAAGCTATCATTAGAGCACTTGACTTTGTGTTCTACTTCTGATGCTTGCTAGCTGTGTGATCTTTGTCAAGTTGCTTCCCCTTTCTGTGACTGTTTCTTTATCTGCAAAACAGAAATAATGACAGATGAATCAAATAAATGCATCCACTTAGAGTGCCTAGAAGCATTACTAGCCCAACAGAAGACATCAATGAATGAAATACTTTAAATTTCAAATCTCATCCTTATTGTTTTATTGCTCTAATTTTCAGAGTGAAAGCAAAATAACCTATTTTGAATTCTCTGTGTTCAGGAATACCACCTGTGGAAATATTTTTAATTAATTTTGCCTCCAATAAGGTGAGCAACTGTAAATCGGTCGAGCTAGGACTCTTTCATCTCTTTGATTATAGCTTCTGATCTATTTGCTTTCATCTCGTCTTCAAGAGCAGAAGTGATCTCTGTGCTAATCAGACTTCCTTTCTTTAAACTTATCTTGTGCTTTGGAAGAGCTTCTCAGATTTGTCCCCTCCCTGATGAGATTCCTGCCTTAACACTCTTCATTGTTTTCAATCTGGGTTTTGCCTTAGTTTGTACTTTTAGCTTCCTTGTTAGTCCTCTTTATATAATGCCCTTCCCTTTTCATTTGTTCTGCTTTATCAACTGATATTGCTTATTAACTTGGCCTGTCCCCTTCTCAGTGTTCAGTGCTCCTGGTCCATAGAGGCCTGTCTCCTTGAATTTTCTTGAGGAGTTGTCTCCAAGTTTTCCTCTGTGTGCGCACGCTCAGTCAGGGCTGACTCTGTGCGACCCTATGGACCCCAGCTCGCCAGGCTCCTCTGCCCATGGGGTTCTGCAGGCAAGAATACTGGAGTGAGATTGCCATGCCCTTCTCCAGGGATCTTCCCTACCGAGGGATCAAACACCCGTCTCTGGTCTCATGCATTGGCAGGTGGACTCTTTACCACTGGTGCCGCCTTGGAAGCCCTTCTGGTCACTGCCAAGGGTTGTTTTTACTCAGGGTTCTTCCTCCGGATGCTACTGTTTGCCTTGTTCTTCAGGGGGCAGTTTTTCTTTCTGTCTCATTAATAGTATTTCTGCTTCATTGTCCAGTCATGCTGGAAGGTGGGCGGATCCCCCCAGACACGTTCAGTTTCTCTCGGCTGCCAGGTGTTGAGAGGGGCCTGGTGCTCCCTGATGCCCGGCGCTCCCAGGACTGAAGGGTTGGTTGATACAAGACGCTCCTACTCCAGGTTCCTGTTTCGGCTGGGGTTCCCTCCAATGTGGTTCCACCCTTCTGCTGGGGATGCTTCCTCCTACCCGATGTTTCATTTCCAAATAAATCTGTGTTGTCAGAGACCAAAACAGCAGAAACTGCTTCTAGAGACTCTGTGTCTTCTGCACCTGCCCACCTTGCTTGATTTTCAAGAGCTTTCTTTCCTAAAACATGGGCTACACCGCTATCCAGCCAGCGATTGCTCCCAGTGTGGCAGTTACTCCCTGGGGCTCACTGTTTCTGAGAGGATCTAGATGAGAGGTCAGAGTGAGACAGAGAATAAGTGTTCTGCCCTCCTCAGAAAGGACCAGGAGGCAAAGTCTGCCTCCATTAGAGCCCCTTAACCTTGATAATGACAGAAGATGAGATGGTTGGATGGCATCACCAACTCAGTAGATGTGAGTTTGAACAAACTCCGAGAGATAGTGAAGGACAGGGAAGCCTGGCATGCTGCAGTTCATGGGCTGGCAAAGAGTCAGACACGACTGAGGGACAGCCTTGATAACGGATGCCAAAGAGGAGGAAATTCCCCTCTACCCTACTAGGTTCTTCTGGCTGACCTAAGAATTAAATGGACAGGACACATTAGCAGGAGAAAATAAAACAGACGTTCCCAAGGAGCTAGCGCGACAAATACTTCCTCCTGCTAGTCTCATTTTAGAAAAGAGAAAAAAAACCTTACCCCTCTTATTTCCAACAGACCCTTCAGGCAGAGATCCAGGAGGCTGACTAACATGGTCACACTTATTATTTCTGATGGCTTTTCTGGGGTGGCTCAGCCTCTCTCTCTTTAACATTGAGCCATTTGTTTATTTGGCTGTGCTGAGTCTTAGCTATGGCATGAGGGATCTCCAATCTTTGTTGTGGCATGCAGGGTTTTTCTTTTGTTTTTCAGTTGCAGCATGAAAACTCTTAGTTGCAACATGTGAACTCTTAGTTGTGGCATGTGGGATCTGGTTCCCTGACCGGGGATGGAACCCAGGTCCCCTGCATTGGGAGTTCAGAGTCTTAGACACTGCACCACCAGGGAAGTCCCTGTCCAGCATCTCTTAATTACAGCATCTTTGGGGTGAGGAGTGTCTAGCCCATAGAAGTCGCATCCCATCCTTGTCACCAGCTATTGGGCAGGAAGAAATTCCCTCTGTCCCTCTGGGTTCTTCTGGCTGGTCTAAAAATTAAACTGACATGAGACAGATTAACAGGAGAAAACCACATACAGATTTAACAACATGTATACATAGAAGAGGGCTCTCCAGGTGGTGCTAGTGGTAAGGAACCTTCCTGCCAGTGCAGGAGACTTAAGAGATGCAGGTTCAATCCTTGGGTCGGGAAGATCCCCTGGAAAAGGACATGGCAACCCACTCCAGTATTCTTGTCTGGAGAATCCCATGGACAGAGGAGTCTGGTGGGCTACGGTCCATGGGTTCACAAAAGAGTTGGACACAACTTAGGGACTGAAACAGCAATTGACTTGTATAAATAAATTGTCACCAAGTACACAGGTCTTATACTTTGTACCTTTATAAAATCTGTAGAGATTAAAAAAAAAAAAAACTTGGAAATTTCCTGTTAATTTTTATCTTGCATAGTAGTTGCAGTTTCAAATACAATACAGGACCACATTTTATTTTTCCCTTGGAAAGTAGCTACAGTAAAACAGAAGATGCACCCTCCCAGTATATAGTAAACTGTTTAATTATGCATAACCTCAGGGAAGTTTTAGAAATCTGGAAATGGGAAGAAAAGCAAGATGTACTCCTATCCTGATAAGTTAGCAGCTGTAACCTAAAAACATTTCTTGCACCAAATATATGTTCCTTTATGCGTTATTATTGCAATTGTGAAAAGCCTTTTTTACTGTTTTCTGAATTTTATTCCATATATCGAATCTGACTGTGTGGTGGACTGATCGGGGCTCATGTAATGAAATCTTGTGCCTTTAATAAGTGTCAGTATGGTGACCTCAAGGAAGTGGGATGGATTTACTGCAAGAAATTCTGCCCCTGATATTTCAGTATCTGTTTGCGGTTATAAGAGCTGAATTCTCCCTCACTCACATGACCTCCTGGGTAGTGTGTTCGGCTGTCAATACATGGTGTGAATAGAATATGTATCAAAGGAATGTACTTACAGAGGAAAGGGGGCTACACGCAGTGAATCCTGAAAGGCGCTAAGGATAACAGTGGTTTTATATTTTTTAAAGGATGGTTTGTAGTTCTAATCCTATTTTTTCACCACATGATATTATGGTGTGTTTTCTTTTTGCCCTTTCCTCTTTCTTTCTTTCTAGTTCCCTGACCAGGGATCAAACTCACATCCTCTGCAGAGGAAGTACAGAGTCTTAACCACTGGCCCACTGGGTATGTCCTGCAGTGTACACTTTTCTTACAGAATGTGCCTATGCACTATCGGAGCCCCCTACGTTTCCCCAAGCAAGTCTTTGTCTCTGCCTTCCCAATTCCTACAAATGGAACTTTTGATGCTATTACGTTAATTCTTCTTGATTTGCACTGGGCAATATGGTAGCCATTAACCACACTGGACTTTTTAATTTTAATGGAAATAAAATGTAATGAAAAGTTCAGCTCCCCCCGTTGCATACTTCCCAGGGGAGAATACTAGAGTGGGGAGCCATTCTCTTTTCCAGGGAGTCTTCCCAATCCAGGGATAGAACCCAGGTCTTCTGCATTGGCAGGTGGAGTCTTTACCACTGAGCCACTAGGAAAGTCTGGTGAGTGCTCTCAGTTCAGTTCAGTCACTCAGTCGTGTCCAGCTCTTTGCAGCATGCCAGGCCTCCCTATCCATCACCAACTCCCAGAGTTCACTCAGATTCACGTCCATCAAGT
Source organism: Redunca redunca (assembly GCA_006410935.1). Classification (NCBI taxonomy): domain Eukaryota; kingdom Metazoa; phylum Chordata; class Mammalia; order Artiodactyla; family Bovidae; genus Redunca; species Redunca redunca. The sequence goes on from SJYQ01000953.1 coordinate 201,638, forward strand.
CGGTGATGCCATCCAGCCATCTCATCCTCTGTTGTCCCCTTCCCCTCCTGCCCCCAATCCCTCCCAGCATCAGAGTCTTTTCCAATGAGTCAACTCTTCGCATGAGGTGGCCAAAGTACTGGAGTTTCAGCTTTAGCATCATTCCTTCCGAAGAACACCCAGGACTGATCTCCTTCAGAATGGATTGGTTGTATCTACTTGCAGTCCAAGGGATGCTAAGAGTCTTCTCCAACACCACAGTTCAAAAGCATCAATTCTTCAGTGCTCAGCTTTCTTTACAGTCCAACTCTCACATCCATACATGACCACTGGAAAAACCATAGCCTTGACTAGACGGACTTTTGTTGGCAAAGTAATGTCTCTGCTTTTGAATATGCTATCTAGGTTGGTCATAACTTTCCTTCCAAGGAGTAAGCGTCTTTTAATTTCATGGCTTCAGTCACCATCTGCAGTGATCTTGGAGACCAAAAAAATAAAATCTGACACTGTTTCCACTGTTTCCCCATCTATTTCCCATGAAGTGATGGGACCGGATGCCATGATCTTCGTTTTCTGAATGTTGAGCTTTAAGCCAACTTTTTCACTCTCCTCTTTCACTTTTATCAAGAGACTTTTTAGTTCCTCTTCACTTTCTGCCATAAGAGTGGTGTCATCTGCATAGCTGAGGTTATTGATATTTCTCCTGGCAATCTTGATTCCAGCTTGTGTTTCTTCCAGCCCAGCGTTTCTCATGATGCACTCTGCATGTAAGTTAATTAAGCAGGGTGACAATAGACAGCCTTGACATACTCCTTTTCCTATTTGGAACCAGTCTGTTGTTTCATGTCCAGTACTAACTGTTGCTTCCTGACCCGCATATAGATATCTCAAGAGGCAAGTCAGGTGGTCTGGTATTCTCATCTCTCTCAGAATTTTCCACAGTTTATTATGATCCACACAGTCAAAGGCTTTGGCATAATCAATAAGGCAGAAGTAGATGTTTTCCTGGAACTATCTTCCTTTTTCCATGATCCAACAGATGTTGGCAATTTGATCTCTGGTTCCTCTGCCTTTTCTAAAACCAGCTTGAACATCAGGAAGTTCACGGTTCACATAATGCTGAAGCCTGGCTTGGAGAATTTTGAGCATTACTTTACTAGCATGTGAAACGAGTGCAATTGTGCTGTAGTTTGAGCATTCTTTGGCATTGCCTTTCTCTGGGATTTGGAGTGAAAACTAACCTTTTCCAGTCCTGTGGCTACTGCTGAGTTTTCCAAATTTTCTAGCATATTGAGTGCAGCACTTTCACAGCATCATCTTTCAGGATTTGAAATAGCTCTACTGGAATTTCATCACCTCCACTAGCTTTGTTTGTAAGGATGCTTTCTAAGGCCCACTTGACTTCACATTCCAGGATGTCTGGCTCTAGGTGAGTGATCACACCATCGTGATTATCTTGGTCACAAAGCTCTTTTTTGTACAGTTCTTCTGTGTATTCTTGCCATCTCTTCTTAATATCTTCTGCTTCTGTTAGGTCCATACCATTTCTGTCCTTTATCGAGCCCATCTTTGCATAAAATGCTCCCTTGGTATCTCTAATTTTCTTGAAGAGATCTCTAGTCTTTCCCATTCTGTTCTTTTCCTCTTTCTCTGCATTGATCGCTGAGGATGGCTTTCTTATCTCTCCTTGCTGTTCTTTGGAACTCTGCATTCAGATTCTTATATCTTTCCTTTTCTCCTTTGCTTTTCACTTCTCTTCTTTTCACAGCTATTTGTAAGGCCTCCCCAGACAGCCATTTTGCTTTTTTGCATTTCTTTGCCATGGGGATGGTCTTGATCCCTGTCTCCTGTACAGTGTCACAAACCTCCATCCATAGTTCATCAGGCACTCTATCTGTGAGATCTAGTCCCTTAAATCGATTTCTCACTTCCACTGTATAATCATAAGAGATTTGATTTAGGTCATCCCTGAATGGTCTAGGGATTTGATTTAGGTCATACCTGAATGGTCTAGGGATTTGATTTAGGTCATAACTGATTGGTCTAGTGGTTTTCCCTACTTTCTTCAATTTAAGTCTGAATTTGGCAATAAGGAGTTCATGATCTGAGCCACAGCTAGCTCCCGGTCTTGTTTTTGCTGACTGTATAGAGCTTCTCCATCTTTGGCTGCAAAGAATATAATCAATCTGATTTCGGTGTTGACCATCTGGTGATGTCCATGTGTAGAGTCTTCTCTTGTGTTGTTGGAAGAGGGTGTTTGCTACGACCAGTGTGTTCTCTTGGCAAAACTCTATTACCTTTGCTCTGCTTCATTCCGTATACCAAGGCCAAATTTGCCTGTTACTCCAGGTGTTTCTTGACTTCCTACTTTTGCATTCCAGTCCCCTATAATGAAAAGGACATCTTTTCTGGGTGTTAGTTATAAAAGATCTTGTAGGTCTTCATAGGACCGTTCAACTTCAGCTTCTTCAGCATTACTGCTTGGGTCATAGACTTGGATTACTGTGATATTGAATGGTTTGCCTTGGAAACGAACAGAGATCATTCTGTCATTTTTGAGATTGCATCCAAGTACTGCATTTCAGACTCTTTTGTTGACCACGATGGCTACTCTATTTCTTCTAAGGGATTCCTGCCCACAGTAGTAGATATAATGGTCATCTGAGTTAAATTCACCCATTCCAGTCCACTTTAGTTCTCTGATTCCTAGAATATTGACATTCAGTCTTGCCATCTCATGTTTGACCAGTTCCAATTTGCCTTGATTCATGGACCTAACATTCCAGGTTCCTGTGCAATATTGCTCTTTACAGCATCAGACCTTGCTTCTGTCACCAGTCACATCCAAAGCTGGGTGTTGTTTTTGCTTTGGCTCCATCCCTTCATTCTTTCTGGAGTTATTTCTCCACTGACCTCCAGTAGCATACTGGGCATGTACCGACAGCACAGCTTTTAGATGCTTGATCTCTGCCCATTAATGTTTGTGGTTATTTTTTTCTTCCAGTTTCCATTAGCAACTCACTTTGATCTGGCCTCCCTGGTGGCTCAGATGGTAAAGAATTCACCTGTAGTGCAGGAGACCAGGGTTTGATCTCTGGGTCGGGAAGATCCCCTGGAGAAGGAAATGGCTACCCACTCCAGTATTCTTGCCTGGAAAATTCCATGGACAGAGGAGCCTGGTGAGCTACAGTCCATGGGGTCATAAAGAGTTGGACACGACTGAGCAACTAAAGCTTGATTTGAAAATTCCAGATCGGTTGATTAAGATTACATTTCTAGGGAAAGGTGGAAACTGCAGTTAAGTTGGAGAGGAAGTCTGGGTTTGGTATCATGGGATTTAGCACAAGGGACACCATTAGGGCCTGTGGTCTTCTCTTCTGTGTTCCCTTTGAGTGGTATCACTGCTTTACAAAGAGACCATCCAGAGCTCCTGGCCCTTTCCACCTTGTAAGGACACATGAGAAGGCTCCATTTATGAACCAAAAGCTCTCACTAAATACCCAGCCTGCAGATGCCATAACACTGGACTTCATCTGGAGGAACAAATAAGATGCCTGTCTACAGAGTTTTGTTATAGCAGCTGGCATAGACTTGTACTGTTCCGTATATTCATACTGGCAGTTTCTTTAGAGCAAAAGAACCACTTTCTGTTTTAGTTCTGAGACCTGATGATTCTTTAATAACGTTTCTTTTTCACCTCCATTCTTCCCATTTCTACTATTGCCACCAAAATCTAGACGCTATGACCTGTTCTGTGAACTTTGCCGATCAGCCCTAACTGATCTGTTCACCTCCACTCTCTCTTTCTTCCAATCCAGCTCATTCGCTGCATCTATTAATAGATTGAAAGGTCAAATACATGGTTGGGGAAACTTTTTTTCCAAGTTTGACTCTATTTTCTGCAGAAGTGAAAGTGTTAGACTTTCAGTCATGTCCAACTCTTTGTGACGCCATGGACCATTGCCCTCCAGGTTCCTATGTCCATGGGATTTCCCAGGCAAGAATATTGGAGTGGGAAGTTATTCCCTTCTTCAGAGGATCTTCCCAACCCAGGGATAAAACCCAGATTTGCAGAAGCCTGTCCTAAACTGGGAATCCACACAGAAAAAGACCAGTAAAGGTTTATTCAAAATCTCTTTTATCTCATTTTGAATTGAAGAAAATTGAGTAGCTTACCTGCATCATTCTTATTTTTATCATTTTTATTATTAGTTAAATTCTAAAATGTATCTCTTAATATACATAACATATGTTGTGCAGTAAATTAATTCATGATTAAATCCTCAAATTTTACATTTATTGCCTTGTATACAAAATGACCTTTGAAGCATTAATGTAGTACTAATTATGTTTTTCATTTGATGTAAAGCACTTATAAACTGCCTCACATAACTACAAATTAAACTACATAGTAATACGTTGCATGGTGTATTCTTCTTTCCAAAAGCTCAGGGACCTTTACAGAAATCATTTTATTAATCTTCACACATCTCTGAGATGGGATGTTTTGTTTTAATTATCCTTCCTTCTGCGTTTGAGAAAGCTGCATGGATGCCATTTATCACGAAAGTATATGGGCACTGTACCAAGTGTGCTGCATTCATACAGAGCAGCAGAAAGGCCGAAAACTATCTCATCAAACGTACATCATTGTTGAAAATTTCAGAAGTCCCATGCCAGTAGGAAATGAGTTGCCTTCTGTTCAAGAGTACCAAACGCCTTATCTTGTCTGTTCTATATTTTTATATTGATCAGCGATCAGATCTTCAGGGATGGAAGTCAGAAAATTTAGTATAAGACTTAAAAAAAAAAAACCCTGACCTCTGTGTCTCTTCTCCTGAGTCCTTAGATCTGTCTTATTTTTACTGATAAAAACAAAATTCAACTGAGTTACTCTGAAGATCTAATTGCAATCAAAAGCATTGGCTGGGGGTCTCAGGGTTCCTGTGGTGGAGACCCTGCTTAGAGGCTCACTTAGGAGGCAGTTGGAAACTTCCTGTGGATGGCTGCTCAAGGCCGCTTCTCGGGACAACTGGTTTCCCCCAGAACAAGTGGCCCAAGAGAAAGCATCCAAGACAGAAGCACTGTCTTTCTATAACCGAATACTGAAGTACTGTCCCATCTCTTCTGAGATTAGTTCTAATCTTGTGTGTTGTGTGCTCAGTTGCTAAGTCATGTCCTACTCTTTGCGATCCCGTGGACTGCAGCACACCAGGCTTCCCTGTCCTTTACTATCTCCTGGAGCCTACTCACACTCATGTCCACTGAGTCTGTGACGTCTTTCAATCATCTCATCCTCTGTTGCCCGTTTCTCCTCCTGCCTTCAGTCTTTCTCAGCATCAGGGTCTCTTCCAATGAATTGGCTCTTTGCATCAGGTAGCCAAATGTTGGCACTTCAGCTTTGGCAACAGTCCTTCCAATGAATATTCAGGGTTAATTTCCTTTAGGATTGACTGGTTTGGTCTCCTTGCAGTCCAAGGGACTCTGAAGAGTCTTCTCCAACACCACAATTCGTATCTTACACATGAGTTAACATGTCCTGCCCACATTCAAAGGGAAGAGATCACAAGGACACATACGTGGTGAGTGCATGCTCAGTCGTGTCTGACTCTCTGCGACCCCATGAATTTTAGCCCACCAGGCTCCTCAGTCCATGGAATTTCCTAGGCAAGAATACTGGGAAAACAGTGGGTTGTCATTTCCTCTTTGTCCTGGGGAATGCAGTTCATCATGGCCACCTTCTATGCCACCTGCTGCAAGCTCACTGTTTTCACTTTTGTATACTCTGGTAGCTCAACTTTTCAAAGACCTCAAGACAGATTTTCTTTAAAAAAATGTTTATATTAAATATACAATTTTGTGTTAATTGTAAAGTGATTCAGTTATACATATATATATATATTCTTTTTTACATTCTCTTCTCTTATAGCTTATTGTAAGATATTGAACAGAGTTCTCTGTACCATACAGTACATCCTTGTTAGCTACCTACAGCAGGTTATCTATTTAAAGACACATTTTCTTATTGGAAGAGTTTTCTCACAGCATCGGTTTGAGTCATCAGGGTGGTTCTTGGAGCTTGTTGTTGTTTAGTCCCTCAGTTGTGTCCACCTCTTTGTGACCCCATGGACTGTAGCCCACCAGTCTTCTCTGCCCATGGAATTCTCCAGATAAGAATATTGTAGTGGGTTGCCATTCCCTTCTCCAAGGGATCTTACTGACCCAGGGATCGAACCCACATCTCCTACAGTGGCAGGCAGACTCTTTACCACTGAGCCACCAGAGAAGCCTGGTTCTTGGAGCTGGGTCGCTTTATATCCAAACAAAAGGGACTAAGTGAGATTAATGAACCTATTTAACGGCAATCGGTAAGAAACAACGCTGAATTCAGGTTTCCTAATTCCAAGTCTCTTCATATCTTGAAATACAGGTTGATGCCCTTCTATGAGGTATTTCCAACTTAATGGGAAAAAGAATGTGAAAATGAAGTGCCCAGGTGGTTTGCAGCTCATGAGTGGAAGGAGAGGGATCAGGAGGGCCCAAGAGATGGAAGTGGTTATTGTTTGGAAGGAAAATCATTTCAGATCTTTTCTTAGACATTTTACATAATGGGATGAAAATATCTTTCCCATTATGGGATGGGATAAGTATCTTTAATACAATCAGATAATTTGGGGATGTATAATAGAGAATTACTTATACCAACAGCTAATCAGATGGGCTGCTGATAGTCTGGGAATTTTGCTTTCTAATTATGCTTGTATTATGCTGTACTGACGTTATAAATTTGGAATTGGCCAGGGAGTTTGAATTGCATTTGGAGACTCACAAGTGTCCTCCCCATTTGGCTTTCTGAATGTTGGTTTAGGTATTCCACATCTCATGGTGTTTGTGTGCAGCACCAAATAGCAGTGGCTGTTTGGGCTGGGGAAAAATGGCTCATTCTTTGTGATAAGAGGCTAAGTCACTATTAACATTTTGGGCTAGGAATTTTTCATTGTGGGGTGCTGTCCTGCTATTCCTTATTTTTAGTCATTAATACACACTCGACAAAGAAAATGCAGTACTTTTGCGTGAGTTGTGTCCAACTCTTTGCAACTCCAGGGACTGTAGCCCACCAGGCTCCTCTGTCTGTGGGACTCTCCAGGCAAGAATACTGGAGTGGGTTGCCATGCCCTCCTCCAGGGGATCTTCCTGACCCAGGGACTGAACCTGTGTCTCCTGCATTGCAGGCAGATTCTTTACCCGCTGAGCCACCTAGGAAGCCCAAATGACTGTAGGTATGTCCTTGGGGTCCAGACCTGAGGTTTGCTGCTGGGCTGGCAGCAAGGAAGTAAGATGAGAAAGAGCCATCAAGGCATAAATTGTGCATATTTTGGAATTGGGAAGCGCTTTATGAGAGAGAAGGCTCCCAGGGAGTCTGTGATTAGATTTCCTTTCTTGTTGCTAAAGCTGGCTTTGGAGCATAGGGCTTGGGTGTGTAGCAAAATGGGCTTCCCACTACTGAGGTCCAGTGGTCACAGGCAGTGAACCTCCTGCTGAAGGTCTGCTTCTGGAAAACAGATGGCAGGGGAGAGTCCAGGAGAATGACCACTTTCTGTGGGGACTGACTCCAGGAAGGAAGGAGGGAGAGCTGGCTGCACCCTACTGTTCGTCCCCAACCGTTTAAATAAAAAACACTTTTTACACCTGATGTGAAGAGCTGACTCATTGGAAAAGACCCTGATGCTGGGAAAGATTGAAGGCAGAAGGAGAAGGCAGCAGCAGAGGACGAGATTGCTGGATAGCATCACTGACCGAGTGCACGTGAACTTGGGCAAACTCCGGGAGATAGTGAAGGACAGAGGAGCCTGGCATGCTGCAGTCCATGGGGTCACAAAGCGTCCCACACGACTTGGTGACTGAACAACAACAAGTAGCTGATTAATAATGTCGTGACAGTTTCAGGTGGACATTGAAGGGGCTCAGTCACACATGAACTTGTATCTGTCCTCCCCCAAACTCCCCTCGCATCCAGGCTGCCACATAGTGCAGAGTTCCCTGCACTACATATACAGCAGGTCCTTGTTGGTTATTACGTGTACATATGTGTACCTGTTGATCCCAAACTCCCTAACTATCTCTTCCCCCCATCCTTCCCTCTTTGTCAACCATTTGTTTTTTAAATCTGTTTCTGTTTTGTAAATAAGTTCATTTGTATCATTTCTGTTTAGATTCATATAAGGGGTGCTGATCCAAAATTTAGAATCAGGTAACTCATTTCACCTACAAGAAGAGGGGCCTTGGGTGTTGAGGGGTAGCATGCCCTCCTGGAAACTAGCAGAATGAGGAGGAAAGATTTACTTTCATGTTTATCAGCACTCCTATTCTCCTTCATAGAGATTTAGCTAAGCAATGTAATTTCTCCAATAAATGATATTTTCTTGTTGGGAGGTTCTAGAGTCAATCTCATGAAATTCTTCTAAATAGTCTAAGAGAAGCAGTAAACTGAGATATTGGTTTTGAAGAATAAATCAAGGTCTTGGAGTCCTTTGGTGAGAAGTAAAGTGAATGGATATTTAAACATGCCTTTAAACTATATAGGGTTTATAGCCCAATGCAACTGGATTTTAGATGATTTTAAGTGAGATATGCATTTCTGAGAATTGCTCCTAAGGACATCAGATACATCAGGAAAACAAAATTTAAAGCTAAAATAATTTTCCTCTGTTTTTATCCGGGATGGGGCGGGGGGAGAATGATGAGGAGGTCCTCAAAAATAAAAATATCATGTCCCCTTTGTGGAGCTGGAAGGACACACTTAAAGGAAGAGTCTGTGATTGGGTCACAGAAAACCCCTTTGAACAAAAGAAAACCTTGATGGACACACATGCCCCTAACTTGGAATGAACTGAATTATTAAAACCATGGGCAGCTGTAGACCAGATAAAACACACAGGCTCCGACATCGAAGCAATGTGAACTCTTCTCTATAGCAGATGATCCATCAAACTCGTTTTCAACCCAGCAATTTTCACATGTCTAACAAAGGAAAGACTAGGAATTAAATTTACACTTTAACATATGTGGTCCTCAATATTCTTGGTCCATTTAGGGGAGAAAATCATTTACCAAATTTAGGGAGTTGGAATCTTGGGAGAGAAAGTTTCTCTTTTCTTTTTCACATTTTTTTTCCTTGTTACAATTGTGTGTGTGTGTGTGTGTGAAAGATACAGTAAAATGACAGAATGTGGATGAACCAAAGAGAAACAAACATGCCGTCTAGGAAATGAAATTTCCTGAGTGTGATTCAATTGTACAATGTCTTAAGGGTAATAATGAGTTCTCGACAGTGTGTTGAAGTGGGTCAGAGCACTGGCCCAAGATGCTGCTTCCTTTATGGTGGACTGCAAGGAAGAATGTAGAAATATGTAATCTCCTTTTAAACTGGTTTTAAAACAGATAAAAAGAACCAGCATGTGCTAAGTTGCTTCAGTTGTGTCCAACTTCTTGAGACCCTACGGACTGTAGCCTGCCAGGCTCCTCTGTCCATGGGATTCTCCAGGCGAGAACACAGGAGTGGGTTGCCGTGGCCTCCCCACGGGGGGTTTTCCTGACCCAGGGATCCAAGCCACAGACTCTCACGTCTCCTGCTCTGGCAGCCAGGTTCATTACTACCAGAGCCACCTGGGAAGCCCAGAAAGACCATAACGGGTGAGAGAAGAACAAGTAACAGCATGAGGAATTGAAAAGGGCTGACATTCTAAGATGGATCTGAGGAACCTCTAGCATAAGCTAAAATACCGTGGTCATCAGAATGAAGAGAGGGATGCCACATAGCAGGACAGTTGAAAGCTCACCTTGCTGGATGTCTGATCCATGTGGCCACCAAGACTTTGGTAGGTCTGAAGTTTTGTCTGCATAGTGGGGAGCCTGAGATGAAGGATGGAGAGACAAGGATGGGAGTTCTTGGTTATCTTGGGCTCCTGGAGATGGAAAGTTCCACGTTTAGTTTCAAGATGGTGAGGTTGCTGTTTTCACCCAGTTTACTGCAGAATTCTAAGGGGGAAAATGAAGTTTTCCCCTTTAATTTCTAGAGCATGTAACTCAAGTTTGGAAGAATATCAACTTTACTCACTGGTAAAGAGAAATAGAGTCTTCCTGGACAGCTCAATGGTAAGGAACATTCTTGCCAGTGCAAGAGATATGGGTCCCATCTATGGGTCAGGAAGATGCCCTGGAGGGGGAAATGGCAACCCACTCCACAATTCTTGCCTGGAGAATCCCATGGACAGAGGAGTGGGACAAGACTGAGTAACTGTATGCGGTTATGCATGCATGCACGTGTGCACGTGCACACACACACGCACACACACATGTGCGCACACACACAAAGAGAAGTAGGCAGTTATTTTCAGATAAGATAAAGACTCTGGGGTTGTCTTCTCAACTGAGTTCTTTTATATGAGTTAGAACTAAATTCTTCTATCCCTGCTCTCAACTTTCTTCCTTGGGAAATTGGCTGCACTATCACACGTGTCATAGGCATCGCTGATGATATGCACCAATTTCAGGACCCCAACATGTGCCACTCGTGAGGTTAGAGGTGCTCCTTGGACATCATCTCATGAAGTCTTCACCACAACCTTATCGCATATGTGTTCTACCCTCAGTTTACAGAGGAAGAAAATAAGGATAAGATGTTCAGTGACTTGGCTGGCAAATACAGTTAATGTTCAAGCCAGGCCTAAGTGGCTGCAAAGTTTGTGTGCTGTGGCTCAGTCGTGTCCAGCTCTTTGTGACTGTAGCCCGCCAGGCTCCTCTGTCCGTGGAATTCTGCAGGCAAGAGCACTGGAATGGGTTGTCCTTTCCTTCTCTAGGGGATCTTCCCGACCCAGGGATGGAACTTTCATCTCCTGCATTGCAGGCAGATTCTTTACCACTGAGCTAACTAGGAAGGCTGGCTACAAAGCTTAGGTCTTCACTGTTTCAAATAATTTCTACCTTAAGAAAGCAATTCCTGCTGCCCTTGGTCTTGGGATGTAAGCAATTCATAATTTACCCACAGAGGTTGAAAATGTGAGATTTCAACCTGTGCGAGTGTGTGAGAGTGTGAGTGTGCACATATTTGTACTTGTGCACGTGTGTGTGCGTGCGCGTGTGTGTGTGTATGAGATTTTGTTCAAAGAGCCTCCCACTGTGGAATGATTCAAGGTATCCTATCCTCTCTCCAGCCCCTCTCTCTCCATGTCTCATATCCTCACTTTGAAATTAGAACTTGAAAATGCTTTATATTCCAGAGATTTACTTTTTGGTAACCAGATCTACAAAATTCTGTTCCCAAATTAGTCTCATAGGAGAAAGCTCTTAGGCATCATGGAGCAATGAGACAAAGGCTGGGCTCTGCTGAATCCCAGACCTTTGTGGACCCTCTGAATTCAGACCAGTTTAATCATCAGCCAATTTGTTATTTGAGCTTTGCTATGGAACATTTCTTTCTTATTCACGGAGATAATATGTTTTTCCCCCTGTATTGCTATATACAATTCAGCCACAAATAACTAGATGGCAATACCATTCAAATTAACTTACAGGCAGAATGATTTCTGCCAAATCAGAAGGTATTGCAAAAATTTCTGGTTTTGCTCCAAAATCTACCCTAATGATTTACAGATGAGATCTAATTTTGGAATAGCTGAAGTCGTTAGTTATCAGAATATGCTTAAGGCTTCAGATTAAATCAAAGTTACTTGAAAAAGGTTTTGTATTCCCACTTTTTTTTTTTCTCATGTTTTGGCCGAGCCCCATGGTATGTGCCCCGACCAGGGATGGAACCCATACCTCCTGCATTGGAAATGTGGAGTCTTAACCACTGGACCGCCAGGGAAGTCCCTATTCCCAAACTTCTGATGTTTGGTAATGCCAACACAGTCACAGAGGCCCGCTAGTGTACAGGTAAACATCAGGGATAAGGCAGGTAATCTAGACTGAGGAGCAGCTAAGTTTAATGGCAGGAATATATACCTCTGTATGTGTTCTCAGGCTCATTTGACTTAATGTTTTAGTGCAGAACTTGAAAACCACAGAGGAGAAGTGAGAGGTCAATAGAGATCTTTCTCAATATAGATTGAAATCTTCTACAAGAAAGCTCGGCTTGGGCTGACAGCTGTGTGAATTGGATTTTTGGGAACCCACACAGAAGGGACCAGCGCTTCCACATCTTACTGCTTTCACTTGTGGGTGATGGAGAGGAGGAAGTGAAGGAGAAGAGGGGTGCCCAGCTGGGCTGCACTGTCCGTTAATCTGTGACTTTCCCTTTGCGTCAGGGTTAATTGCCTAGTGTCGATCAGCAGAGGGCTGCCTTAGGAGGACTCCTGCAGAACTTCAGGGTCCTTTCTTATGAACAGCTCTAAAATACCTATGGCCAAGTTTCCTTTTTTTCCCTTCAGAACTTGCATGAAATCACAGACTGCAGCTTACCTACATACCATAGGACCAGGGACAGAGTTTGCTAATCAAAATCACACTGAAAACCTGGGTTCCATTATCCCAGAAAGCCCATGACCCCATTACTTGCTTTCTCACTTGGAAGGAATTCCTGTGAAAGATAATAGTGAGGTATTTTCACATGTGCTGCATTTGACACACAAAGATGAGATGCTCTCCATTCAGCAACAGGGAGGGGACTAAAGAGAGCCTGGTATCCATGCTCAGAATTTCCTTTCTTGTCCAGCAACAGAAGTGGGATCTATTGGTCTGTGTGTTGAATTTCTGAAGCCAGTTGGATTTTCAACATCGCAGGCAAGTCCGATATCCTGTTACATATATAAATTGTTTTACTTTTTTAAAGATCTCCACATACACTTTCTTGTTTACTCAGCAATGTATGTATCCTGGGAGATTTGTTTCATGTGATTTCCATTTTGGAGGTGAGGGAAGTGGGAAGAAGTTGTTCAGGGTGTGACTGAGAAGAGTGATGTTTAGCTCAGAGGCGATTCTTCAGGTGTAGAGTGCCTTTCTACCCACCAGACCTCACGCATTCTCTACGATACCTTGCTGTTTAGTCACTCAGTCATGTCTGATTCTTTGCAACCCCATGAAGTGCACTAGGCCACATTCCCCTGTTCTTCCCAGAGTTGGCTCAAACTCATGTCAGTTGAGTTGATGACGCCATCCATCCATCTCACTGATACCTTATGTATCTCAATTTTTAAAATATTTACTTATTGATTTGGCTGTGTTGATCTTTAGTTGTAACATATGGTATCTAGTTCCCTGACTGGGAATCGAACCAGGCTCTGGGCTCCCTGAATTGGGAGTGTGGAGTCTTGGCCTCTGGAGCACCAGGGAAGTCCCCCTTAAGTAACTCATTATTGCCTGGAACTATGTGAGTCATTCTCTGCACACAGGGGAATTTCCAAGACAGAACAGAATATTGAAAAACGTAAAACATGAGCCTGAAATTCATGAGCCAGGATAGTGCCTTATAAGCATTTGAATCAATTTGACTCCCTTCTAGTCTTTATATGTTTAAAAAGAGTTCTCAGGAAACATTTATTTATAATTACTCAACTCATGTTGACCTCTCAACCAAAAGGTAAAATGTACCCACTTCAAGATCACATGTTTAGTGATTATATTGAGAAAAAAGTGAGACGAAACCTAGTGTTTGAACTTGCTCTCAAACTAAAATACATTGAATGTGTCAAGTCTGAATTTAAAGATAGGTAGGGTATAGTAGTATGAAATGCAATCCACTGGAGTTGACCTCTAATGAACTTTAGAGATTTTGGAAGCATTTAAAGGAACATAAGGCCCCTGGGGTCTACTTTTATTAAAGCATCAGGTAGTTTGTATGTTTCCATTTCTCTGTTTCTTCCTGTGCAATGCAGTGTGAGTTATCGCCTTTCCCATGGGAAAAAATTCACCATATTAACTATTTTCTTATAAAGCCCAAGAATAGTAATCAAAGAAATATGCTAAAGAAAGGAAAAATTGGCTCATTTTTATCAGACAGCCAATGACAATTGACAGATAGGGTGATACTAAATGAAGACTTTCACTGAAAAAACTGTTAATTTTCTTCTTTTTTTTTTTTGACCCAGCAATGTTTTATTTTATTTATTTATTTTTTTTTGTTGATTAAACTAGAAAAATGTATGTACAAACTTTCAAATCAGATTAACAGTTCAATCAAATCTGGGGGGAAACACAAAGATATAGTATACCTGCACCACCATCTCTCTGGGTCCTGCAAGGAGAGGACCCAAAAACTGTTAATTTTCATAGCTCCTCTAAGTTCTGTCCTGAATTCCATGGCAGTCTGGTGGTTAGGATTCCAAACTCTCACTGCTGAGGGCCTGGGTTTGATCCCTGGTCAGGAAACTAAGATCCTGCTTGCCTCGCCCTATGACAAATCTCGACATCGTATTGAAAAGCAGAGACATCACTTTATTGACAATGGTCTGTATGGTCAAAGCTATGTTTTTTTTTCCAATAGTCATGTACAAATTCAAGAGCTGGACCATCAAAAAGGTTGAGTGCCAAAGGGTTGATGCTTTTGAATTGTGGTGCTGGAGAAGACTCTTAAGAGTCTCTTGTACAGCAAAGAGATCAAACCAGTCAATCCTAAAGGAAATCAACCCTGAATATTCACTGGAAGAACTGGTGCAGATGCTGAAGGTCCAATAGTTTTGCCACTTGATGCTAAGAGCCAACTCACTGGAGAAGACCCTGATACTGGGAAAGATTTAAGACAACAGGAGAAGGAGGTAGCAGAAGATGAGATGGTTAGATAGTATCACCAACTCAATGGACATGAATTTGAGCAAACTCTGGGAGACAGTGAAGGACAGAGGAATCTGGCAGGGGGCAGTCCATGGAGGTCACAAAGGGTGGAATATGAATTAAGAGACTGAAAAATAACAACAATGACTAAGTTCTATTAGCTGAAAAAATTCAAATTTGGGTAAAAAAACCCATTACAATTTAATATAACCAAGTATTCAGTGTATACGGAGAAGGCTATGGCACCCCACTCCAGTACTCTTGCCTGGAAAATCCCGTGGACAGAGGAGCCTGGTAGGCTTCAGTCCATGGGGTTGCAAAGAGTTGGACATGACTGAGCGACTTCACTTTCACTTTTCACTTTCGTGCATTGGCGAAGGAAATGGCAACCCACTCCAGTGTTCTTGCCTGGAGAATCCCAGGGACGGGGGAGACTGGTGGGCTGCCATCTATGGGGTCGCACAGAGTTGGACACGACTGAAGTGACTTAGCAGCAGCATTCAGTGTATAAAATCCTTTCCCCAGATGATACTCACACAAAGTGAGTACTATTAAACCAATAGAGTTGCAGAATATGTAGGGAAAACCAGTGACCCAGTTGAAACCACGACTTGAAATGGAAGATGCTAAGATCAATAGACCCAGTGTCTACAGAGCATTCTAGAGGGATCTTGAAACACTTTAATCACCTTGAGTTCAACTCACTAAGTGCTTGAGACTCGGTGGTCAAGTTGTGTTTCTGAAGGGTGCAGGTACCACCCCATGGTGCCAAGGTGGCACCCGGCCCCACTTCCTGGAATAGCTCAGGAACCATCTCCTCTGACTGTGGGCTGTTAGTCCATGGATTCTTTATCAAGATTTATGAATAAGAGCCTGTGTTCTGTGGTGCCCGCAAAAGCTGACACGTGTCTGGTGGATCCTCCTGGCATCTCCGGGGTGGTCACGCCTCCCACTCCTGCATCACTCTCCCTTCTCTTATTCTCACGCTCTCCTGGACTCTCTCCTGGACTCTCAGGCAGAGACCCAATCCTGAGGCATCCAGCTCTTGCCAGAGTACAGGATATTAAGAGAGAAACAGGGACCTTCTGCTTTTCTCCAGTTGGGAGGACTCAAGGGCCCTCCCTTCTCCTCTACAGCCTGACTTTCTCTTTATCACCTCCATGCCACAGGTCAGAGGCTCTCAAAACGGGATCCCTTGTTAGAAATGCAACTTCTTGGGCCCACTTAAGACCCACTGAATAAGAAACTCAAGGGGCAGCGGCAGTCTCTTCTCACAAGACCTCCATGATTCTGGTGCCTGCCAAAGTCTGAGAACCTCTGATACCGCCTGCGAGTAGGTCTGTCCACAGGGGTTTTATGGGTTGGCGCTAGTGGTAAAGAACCTGCCTGCCAATGCAGGAGACTTAAGAGGCTCGGGTTTGATCCCCGGCTCAGGAAGGTCTCCTGGAGAAGGAAATGGAAAATTCCATGTGCAGAGGAGCTTGGCGGGTTATGGTCCATGAGGCCGCGAAGAGTCGGACATGACTGAGTGGCTGAGCACAGGTCTGTCCGTATCTCTCCCGCATCCCCACACTGCCTGTGCCTGATCACCTTGCTCAGAACACCTGCTCCTGCATCACCCTTCCTTCTCTTGTTCGCCCAGTCACTCTCAGGCACCCATCAAAGTCTCAGCTCAGAAGCCATCCCTGTAAACCAGAGGGCCTTTCTCTTTGCTCCAGGTTTCTTGGAGGACTTTGCAGTCAGCATCCCATGAGAATCACGGGGGCATGTGGCCTGCTAAACCCCTGACCGTGTGGTAGCGATCAGGCTTCTTTCAGACAGGCTTGGGGCCCAGTCTCTGTATACTATCCCCTCGCTCTTGTTATTGCTGGTCAGCTCAGTTGTGTCCAGCTGTTTGCAACCACATGGACTGCAGCATGCCAGGCTTCTTTGTCCTTCACTATCTCTCAGAGTGTGCTCAAACTCATGTCCATTGAGTGGATAACGCCATCACATATGTACCAGACATTTAATGACATTGGTTATGGCGCTTAATTCTCAGGGTTCATGGGGTTGAGACTATTGCTCTACAGAAGAGAGAGTGGGAGTTTTAAAAGAGTACCTGAAGCTCCCATAGCTGGTAAAGGGCAATGGCAGGCCTTGAACCCAGAGCACGCCTTGCTGCCGCCCTGCACTCGAGTGCGGGTGTATGATGGTACTGACTTTTGTATGTGCCGACGCAGCATGGGCGTTGAGGCACAGAGCAGAGTAAGATGAGGGTTGACACACGATCTTCAATGAGTTGCTCGGTGATCTGGGAAGGAGAGCAGGGTCTCGTCTGCTGAGGAGCTCAGCCACACACCTGAACGTGGGCAACGAGCCAGGCCTGTCCCGGTGTCAGGACAGCCCCCATCCAGCCAGGTGCCTGTCGCGTCAGCCCAGCGGGAGGAACAAGGCCTCCTAGCACTCCAGGCAGGCAGGTCAGTCAAAAGCACCCCGAAAGCATTGCTAAGATGAGACCGAGTCATGGGGAAGGGAAGAGAAATGAAGATGGAGTTTCCGTTGAAATTACATCTTAGACCAAGAAACACTGCTCTGATAGCTGAAGCACCTGCAGTTAAATGCTTTGCCCACTGTCCCATAGAATGTCAGTGGCATAAACAGGCTCAACTCAGAGTCCCCAAGAGCCATATTTCTTTAAACGCAGTCTGCTGTGGTTCAGTTTCCCAGGCATCCTGCAGTGAATTCAGCTGCTAAGTGCCGGGGAAGGGCCCCTTTCCTTTCTGTCCACCCCGGAGCTTAGCATCGGAGGAGTGCCTGTTAGGTATGGGGTAACTCTGAACTGCCACAGTTAAAGGTCTTATCCAGGGACTTCCCTGATGGTCCAGTGGTTAAGACTCTGCCTTGCAATGCAGGGTGTGCACATTTAATCCCTAATCGGGAAGCTCAGATCCCACATGCCTCATGGTCAAAGAACCAAAATGTAAAACAGAAGCAATATCATAACAAATGCAACAAAGACTTTAAAGATGGTCCACATAAAAAATTGAAAAAATGTTACTCAAAAAAAATGTTTTCTCCAAACTCTGTATCGAGACGATGATCAGATCTTTTAAAAGACACTTTTCCCCCATCTCTCAAGATTCCTCTTACGTGGGTCATATGTTAAGGAAATGACAGTTTAAAAAGAGAATGTCGTTGTTTAGTCCCTAAGTCATCTCTGACTCTTTTGCGACCCCAGGGACTGTAGCCTGCCAGGATCCACTGTCCATGAGATTCTCCGGGCAATAATACTAGAGTGGGTTGCCATTTCCTAGTCCAGGGGATCTTCCCGACCCAGGGATTGAACCAGGGTCTTCTATATTGAAGGTGGATTCTTTACCACTGAACCACCAGGGAAATCTTTAAAAGAGAATTCCTCTCCCCACCATATTTCGCCATCCCCATTTGGCTGAAAGAACAGTGGAATCACTTAACAGGACCTCTTCAGTCTATAAGAAAGTCCCTCATGCAAACCCAAGAGGCCAAGCTGATTAGGAAGATAAAAGAATCACGCGCATGCCCAGGAATTGTGTCTTGTCCTCCAGCAATGGGAAGCGGTTGTGAGCAGGTCGGGCTGAGAGGCAGCAGAGTCCAGCAGTCAGCTGCCCCACCCCCCGAGGGACTTAGGGACACAATCTGGCTTCTGATAAAATGATGACATAAATTGTCCTGATTTCTTGGGTCCAAGAAATTCAGGGTGTCCTGGATGAGTTTCAAAAGGAAAGTGACACGTTATTCAGGATGGCTCTTCCAGCCTCAGTGTCTCTGCTGCTTCTTCCTGCTGTTCTTACATCGATTATTATTACAGTGACATCCTGACTGACCAGAATCCTTGGTCTTGGTTCTGGGCACGTGTATAAATCTAGCATGTCTGTGCAGCTTTAATCCTTCTTCCAGAGGAGATGCATCTCTAAGTGGCTTCATTTTACATTTTTCTTAATGTTTTGTCAAACCAGTCAATCCTAAAATAAATCAACCCTGAATATTCATCAGAAGGACTGATGCTGAAGCTGAAGCTCCAGTACTTTGGCCACCTGATGGGACGAGCTGACTCATTGGAAAAGATCCTGATGCTGGGAAAGATCCAGGGCAGGATGCAAAGGGGATGACAGAGGATGAGATGGCTGGATGGCATCACCAACTCAACAGACATGAGTCTGAGCAAATTCTGGGAGATAGTGAAGGACAGGGAAGCCTAGCGTGCTGCAGTCCATGGGTTTCCGAAGGGTCAGACATGGCTTAATGACTGTACAACCACAACAACGTTTTGTCAACAAGAAAGGAAGCCTGGCAGCCTATGTGAGTGGGGACCTGTGAGTTCTCTGTGGCCCAGCTCCTGTTTTTGAATTGGTAGGGGCACTGAACGGTTAGGTGGATTTCATCTTTGAATATAATTGTGTGTTCAGGATTTTGTTTTTGTGTTTGTCATAAATGTATAATTGTAGAAAGCGTGTTACTCATATAATTATTTACATAGATTTACATCAGAACACATTCCTGGCATTTCTAGCCTTCCTAACATTCAGAGTGATATGGACTGTAAAATTATTTAAATCTAATGATTAGTTGTTTCAAAAAGTCAATGCTTTTTGACTAATAATGTCTCTTGAAGCAAGGAAGAGTATCAGATGGAGCAAACTGTTTTCTCTGCCCCCCACCACCCCCCCCANCCCCACCCCACCCCTCGCCCCGCACACCCTGCTGGGTAAGGTTTTTTTCTGTAGGTTGGTGAATATTTTCTGAATAAATTTCAAATTCTGTTCCTTCTTTCCCACCACTGATATGAATTTCAAATTTGTCCTCCTAGTCATCATAATTGACAATGGCCACATTTATTAATGGACTCTGTTCAATTCTGTGTGTGTGTATAGTCACTCAGTTGTGCCCGACTATTCAACCCCATGGACTGTAGCTTGCCAGGCTCCTCTGTCCAGGGGATTCTCCAGGCAAGAAAAGTGAAGTGGGTTGTCATTTCCTTCTCCAGGGAATCTTCCCAACCTGAGGATCTAACCCGGGTCTCTCACACTGCAGGCAGATTCTTTACTGTCTGAGCCACCAGGGAGGCCCAATTCTCTAGATACTCCTAAAAAAATAAAACCTGCCTTAAACGTCTGTATCACCTAAAACATGCATGTATATTTAGGATTTATAGGTCAGCAAATAGTATAGAAACATGTTACAAGTGAAGTTAACATGGAAACTTTGCTTCCATCCAAATAAGTGGAAACACCGTCTAAAGTGCACACGGAGGCCCTGAGATCGTCTCCCAGTGAAACAGTCAGTGCTGCTCAGACTCTCCCCCAACCGCTTTACTGCTGTGTTTCTAAACACAGGAGAAGAACTGCCTGGCCGCATAAAGATGGATGCGGAATTCAACCTCCAGGAAAGTCAGGCTCTTCCTGGGAGGGTTGGATCGGGCTCCCTTGCTTCCCCTTTTCGTTTGCATTATTCAGTGGAAAAATCCTAAGTGGCATAACGATGGGAATAAGTTATCTTTTATCAAATCTGACTTTAAAATTCGGGTTATGTAAAACACAGAAACGCATAGGAAATTCAATCAGAGCCTCCCGTCACAGTGTGTACTCTCTGTTCCTGGGCGACAGAGCGTGGGCTCTGTGCAGCCAGTTCCCGGGAGCCAGTCCCAGATTCATCCTCCTTGGCTAGGACACCTTTTGCCGGCAACTTCCACCAGGGGAAGCTCTGAGCACGTCAGTGCTTCACAGGCAAGCCGTCAGAGGAGATGCGGAAAAGCTACCAAACGCCCTGCAATTGCTTTCACAGGCAGTAATGAGTTTGCGTTTCTTTAGGACCTTTACGTCGGGTTTTAACCACTCATGGAGACTGTCGGACCTAGTAAATATGTAAACAACATTTGGAAGTAAAGCCTTCTAGAACCTAACCTCTTTAAGAGAGAAAACCCACTTGTTATTTGAGAACTCCAGTCTTTCCAGGACCCGAAATCCCTGTTTTGCTTCTCCATCCCTCATCTGGAGGTTATTCCCATTCATTTTCTAATTCACCTTGGTTTTAAACACACACAGACACACACACACACACACACACACACACACACACACACACACGTCCACAGTCCGTAAATGATAAATTCGACGTCTGTAGAAAGACAGTCACCTAATTGCACAGTGAAGCAGAAGAAAACCTTGCAAATGGTATACAATTTTCAAAGTGTTCCAAGCCTTAGGCAAAAGCCTTTCAACTGTGTCTAAAACTGAATGATAAAATATGTTGTACAAATTATCTGTGAACAGGAAACATGTGGTAGTGGCAGGGGACTGAAATTTAACACTTGTAAAGAAATGGGAACTGCCAGTCATTCAGAGCCTTCTCTTTCTTTCTTCCTTTTCCTTTTTTCTTTTTAGTTGCAAGTTTCATCCTTTTTTTTTTTCCTATCATCCGTTGATGTTCAAGTTTATAATAAGACACTTATCAGATTGCGCCAGGCCAATTGCAGCTTTATTTAAAAAACAACAGCAGAAAGAAACATGTGAAGGTTTGGTTCCCCCTCTCTCCTGCCCCCCTTCCCTCCCCCCAACCCGCCTTGGCAGGACTCCTGATGATCTCTCTGCTCTGTGGTTTGGAGCCCTGATGGTTTGTGTGTGGAATTTTGAAACGAACGGAAACTCTTCTGAAACAGGAAAGATGCAAAGCACAGGTAGGTAATCGAAAGTTGAATAAACGTGTCTGTATCCTCTATTTCCACAAACCTAAAAGGGCCACTCCATCATAGCTAAACAGGAGGCAGAAAGGCTTGCACTGGAGGTGATTTTTCTCTTTCCTCACTCTCCAAGTTGCTCTTGGAATGACATGGTGAAATTTCTCTCTTTCTGAAGAAGCATCCCTTCCTTCTCACGGAAACCAATTGCAGTTGCCGGATGGTGAGCCTTACTGATGTAACTGTGATGAACCTCTGTGATTTGTCATCCAGTCTCTTCAACTCTGATGAGATCACAGCCACTATATACATATTTCGAGCCTTATGCATCTATCTGCTGCAAAGTGTTAGTAAATTTCATATTTACAGAAAAAGGGAAAGAGGGGGAAGTCTGTTCTGCTACATTTGTTTCCCATCATGAAGTCACTCAGCTTTCATCTCCTTGCTCAGTCGCACTCTTATTTTAGCTTGTCTTTTAGCACATAACTGCTTGATGACATTAAAAATAGCAGACTTAATATTCTGCTGGTGCACAGACCTGCCTCCTTAGGACTGGGGCTGATCCCTACCGAGTGCCTTGGGATAGTCATCAAAAATGAAACAACAGCAGATAGATAGTTAAATTCGCAATCCCAGCTCAATCAGCAGCAGAAACAGTGAGCTGAAAGAGTGGAAACTCAAGGATATCTTTAGAAAAGTGCATCAGAATGACATCCTCAAGTCCTGGAGCCGGAGGTTACCTCGACCTGCCCCAGCACTGAAAACTGTCTTTCTCCTTCTTTCCCTCTATTTCTTCCTTTTTTTTTCCCACTCTTGCCCCTGTTTCTTTGAATTATACAAATTATTGTATATTTCCTTCATGTCAGTCACTGCAAAGAGGTGGGATCTGAGGAAGAGTAAGGTGTGGTCTTCTCAGGAATTCAAGGTTAAGCGGGAACCTGGAGAAAGTCCACAGACGGAATCACAGCACAAAACTTATCTCCAGTACACCAGAGGGCATGTCTTGTGCCCACCAGGAGAGGGTTGTCACATTTCTCGGTGTTCAGGCAGTGTTTGGAACGCCAGCCCTTCCATCCAACTTCCCTGAATTCCAGCATGTCACTTGGAGCTCCTCTGGTTCTCCTTTTCCCTTCTCTTAGTCAGTCATCACTATCTTTTACCTTCTTGGTCTATTTATTTAAAATCCTCTTTCTGTATTGTCCCCCTACCCCATTCTTATTTAACTAAGCCCTCCCACTTCTGAGTTCAAATCACATATGAAACATCTGTGAAAACCCATTGTTTTTCATTCAGTGTATTTACACATTTCTGTGTATATTATGCTTTTTTTTTACATTGTACCTTTTTTTTGGTACATTGTACCCCTTTTTAATCGTGTATATAGTGTCATTTTCTTGTCACTCTAAACAAGACTGAGAGCAAGAATTATATTACACACTTTTTTCTTTTTTTCAGAGAAGGCAACGGCACCCCACTCCAGTACTCTTGCCTGGAAAATCCCACGGACGGAGGAGCCTGGTAGGCTGCAGTCCATGGGGTCGCGAAGAGTCGGACATGACTGAGCGACTTCTCTTTCACTTTTCACTTTCATGCATTGGAGAAGGAAAAGGCAACCCACTCCAGTGTTCTTGCCTGGAGAATCCCAGGGACGGGGGAGCCTGGTGGGCTGCCGTCTATGGGGTCGCACAGAGTCAGACACGACTGAAGCGACTTAGGAGCAGCAGCAGCAGCAAAGTAATGCTCAAAATTCTCCAAGCTAGGCTTGGACTGAGAATTTCCAGATGTTCAAGCTGGATTTAGAAAAGGCAAGGGAACCAGAGATCAAATTGCCAACATCCTTGGACCACAGAGAAATCAAGAGAATTCCAGAAAATCATCTACTTCTGCTTCATTGACTATGCTAAGGCCTTTGACTGTGTGGATCACAAGAAACTGTGGAAAATTCTTAAAGAGATGGGAATACCAGACCACCTTACCTGCCTCCTGAGAAATCTGTAGGCAGGTCAAGATGCAACAGTTAGAACTGGACATGGAAAAATGGACTGGTTCCAAATTGGAAAAGGAGTATGTCAAGGCTGTATACTGTCACCCTGCTTATTTAACTTAAATGCAGAGTACATCAGGCGAAATGCCTGGCTGAATGAAGCACAAGCTGGAATCAGTAATGCCGGGAGAAATATCAATAACCTCAGATATGCAGATGACACCACCCTTACGGCAGAAAGCGAAGAAAAATTACAGAGCCTCTGGATAAAGGTGAATGAGAGAGTGAAAAAGCTGGCTTCAAACTCAACACTCGAAAAACTAAGATCCATGGCATCCGGCCCCATCACTTCATGGGAAATAAATGGGGAAACGATGGAAACAATGACAAACTTCATTTTCTTGGGCTCCAAAATCACTGTTGTGATGACTGCAGCCATGAAATGAAAAGATGCTCACTTCTTGGAAGAAGAGCTATGACAAACCTAGATAGTATATAAAAAAGCAGAGATATTATTTTGCCAACAAATGTCTGCATAGTCAAAGCTATGGTTTTTCCAGTAGTCATGTATAGATGTGAGAGTTGTATCATAAAGAAGGCTGAGCACTGAAGAACTGATGCTTTTGAACTGTGGTGAAGGAGAAGACTCTCCAGAGTCCCTTGGATTGCAAGAAGATCCAACCAGTCAATCCTAAAGGCAAACAGTCCTGAATATTCATTGGAAGGACTGATGCCGAAGCTGGAACTCCAATACTTTAGCCACCTGATGCAAAGAACTGACTCATTGGAAAGGACTCTGATGCTGGGAAAGATTGAAGGCAGGAGGAGAAGGGGAAGACAGAGGATGAGATGGTTGGATAGCATCACTGACTGCATAGACATGAGTCTGAGCAAGCTTTAGGTGTTGGTGATGGACAGGGAAGCCTGGTGGGCTACCATCCATGGGGTCACAAAGAGCTGAGCACTACTGAGCAACTGAACTGAACTGAACTGATTCATAGTATTGTGTTAGTTTCAGGTGTATAGTAAAGTGATTCAGTTTTTTATGTATATGTATGTGTGTGTGTGTGTATATATATATACATATATATATATATATATGCATTTACACTCGGTTGCTTCAGTTGTATCTGACTCTTTGCGACCCTATGAACTGTGGCTCGCCAGGCTCCTCTGTCCATGGGATTCTCCAGGCAAGAATACTGGAGTGGGTGTGGTGCCCTCCTCCAGGGGAATCTTCCAGACCCAGGGATGGAACCTGTGTCTTTTATGTCTCTTGCATTGACAGGCGTGTTCTTTGCCACCAGCACCACCTAGAAAACCTGTGTAAATATAATTTTTTTCAGACCATTTATAGATTATTAAATGGTTATTATTAAATAGTTATAGATTATTGCAAGATTTTGACTGTAGTTCCCTGTGCTATATAGTAAATCCTTATTGCTTGTTATTTTATATGTAGTAATTTGTGTCTGTTAATCCCATACTCCTAAGTTAACCCCCCTTCTCTTTTACCTCTTGTAACCATAAGTTTGTTTTCTACGTCTCTGAGTTTTTTTCTGTCTTGTATATAAATTCATTTGTATTATTTTTTTTAGATTCCACTTAGAAGTGATATCATATAATGTTTGTCTTTCTCTGTCAGACTTACTTCACTTAATGTGATAATCTCCAGGTTCATCCATGGTATTGTGAATGGCAGCATTCCATTCTTTTCATGGCTGAGTAATATTCCAGTGTATATATGTACCACGACTTCTTAAGCCAATTATCTGTTGATGGACACTTGGGTTGTTCCCATGTCTTTGCTATTGTAAATAGTGCTGCTATGAACATTGGTGTGCATGCTCACACGATACACTTTGTCAACGCTAGAGAGCATTCATGATAACGACAAGCATTGACAGGAAAATATCTGACAGCCAAGCAGTGTGGTAAGTACACTCCACATATCATATCGTTTAATACTTAGAACCACCTCTGGGTGTGGTGTTACTCTTATCTGTGCTTTTCTTGTAAGGACACTGAAGAAGGTGTTTTTTGAGCTTTAACTGGTCAGACTGGCGATGTTTAATCCACGTTATCTCATCTCCAGAGTTCATATTCTTTAATGCCATGCACCTACGAAATTTCCAATAAACATCTGCCCACGGGAGTTGAATGGGAGAGAGTTTGGAAATCTGAGAAACATTGAGAGGCCTTTTAGAGGAACGCCATGGGTGAATGAAAGGAGCTGGTGGTGAACGCTTTTTTTCCTGTCTTTATGATTAGGTTTGGCGATTTGGATGTATTTAAACTTTACCCTTCCAATATTTTGCCATGTGTGAAAAGGTCTGGAAAAGGTGGGGTAGACCTGTTAGGCAGGTAGGCTTGGCTATGGTTCTCTGGCTCAATGAAGAGCAAAGAAATATAAGAAAAAGCCTATTTTTGTTGCCATGTATGTTCAAATTTATTTTATAATTTCAGGTGCTTCATAAGTTCTGTCAACTTTTTGCTCAGCTGTTTCTCTCTCATGTCCCTCCATCCTTCCTTCTTCTCCGCCCATATTTTCCTCTTTGTGGACACAGACTGAAGGGATATTGAGCAGTCGTGGGGATTATACCAGACTTCCCAGGGGGCCCCCCGTGGTAAAGAATCCACCTGCCAATGCAGGAGCCACAGGAGATGTGGGTTTGATCCCTGGGTCAGGAAGATCCCCTGGAGAAGAAGATGGCAACCCATTCCAGTATTTTTGTCTGGGAAATCCCATGGACAGAGAAGCCTGGAGGGCTACAGTCCATGGGGTCACAAAGAGTTGGGCACAGCCGAGTGCCTGAGCACAGACACAGGGGACTGTGCCAAAATCAGAAGCATGACATAGGCCCATTGTCACGTGACCTCACAGAGAACTGCCTGTGGGCGCAAGCTTAAAGTACGATCATTGGTTTCACAGCCAGATGGAGAAGAGGCTGTTAGCCAAGAACATGGGACTCTGGGGCTCGGTAAACAGGGCAGGACACGATACGGTCTTGCCCATACACTCCTGCAGCTGCCGGTTGGCGTCTACAGGGGGAACTGAACATTATGTCTATGCCCCTTTCCAGTTGCTACTCTCAGAGAACTGTTAGCAGCACTTTGCCCAGTGGTCATTCTACAGCTACTCAACGTCAATTCTTATCCAGTCTGCATTTTCATCTCAGAAACAGCTGTTGAGATCCTGAAGATGTGGCGCGATTCACTCCTAAAGTGCATAACATGATCACACTGCAGGAAACCATCCCAAAAGGCCAGGTCCTGGCTTGAGACAGTGACACACAGAACCATCTGGTGTACACACTGGGAGAAGACGGTGAACCTGTCTCTTGCTGACTGGCAGCCTCTCCTCTCCGGGTCTGACCACTGCTGCCTCTGGTGATCCAGCTCCCACTGCCCTCTCCACCTCTTGTATTTTGCCACTTTTAGTTGCTTTTACTTCTACTCTATTTATGCATTCTCACCTTTCAACATTTCCAAAGAGATCAAGCCCTTCCCCATAGCTATCTGCCACCATTGTATTCCACTGATTGAAAGAGCAAGTCACTGATTATACAGTGGAAAGAACACTGATTGACCTTGAGGAGAACTAGGCTAGCCCTAGCTGTTAGGTGTGTGACCTTGGGTAAGAAATAGCCTCTCTGGGTTTCTGTTTTTTTAATCTTTGAAACAGAAAATTGAATTCGATGATTTGAAAAGATACTTTCAGTTCTAAAATACTGTAAATGAAAATGTGGTCTTCTAAACTCTAAACAATGTGGCTCTTAACCTTGGATCCTTGATTGAGGACCCAGGATGGCTGCTATGGTTTCTAGGAACCATGTGAACTTGGGTCCAGATTTCTGTTGTTTTTGTTACCTGCAGTGGAAGAGATTACTAATTGATGTATGCTCAGTTGTTAAATCATGTGTCTCTGTGACCCATGCACTGTAGTCCACCAAGCTCCTCTGTCCATGGGATTTCCCAGGCAATAATACTGAAGTGGGTTTCCAGTTCCTCATCCAGGGGATCTTCCTGATCCAGGGATAGAACCTGGGTCTCCCGTGTCTCCTGCCTTGGCAGGTGGATTCTTTACCACTGAGCCACACAGGAAACCCTTATTAATTGATAATTGATGTGTATTATCTCCTTTATTAATAGAATATAACAAATTTTATTTGATCACATGACCATTTAGATGAAGATACTTTCTAGTCTTTCTTGCAGCTGGAGGTGACAAAGTGACTAGGTTGCACATGAACAAAGGACTCAAAGAGTGTGAGCAAAAGTGATCTGGGCAGCTTCTGGCTCAGTCTTGCTGTATCTGTCCTCCAGTCTTTCCTCAGGATGGTGCATAAATACATTGATGCTGAGCCAGTTTTGGCCAAGAAGAGCTTTATCTCAGAGTTGCGTGCATGCATGCTAAGTCATTTCAGTCATGTCCGACTTTAATACCCCACGGACTGTAGCCCACCAGGCTTCTCTGTCCATGGGATTCTTCAGGCAAGAGTACTGGAGTAGATTGCCATGCCCTCTTCCAGGGGATCTTCCAACCCAGACACCGAGCCCCAGGTCTCCTGCTTTTCAGACAGATTCTTTACCTTCCCCTAGCCAGGGAAGCCTAGTCTTTATATATTTCATTTCCATTTAATGGACATCCATTGGGGCCAACATTAAACTTTTAAAATGTTTTATGGTGATGTGGCCAGCTGCTTATCCTACACAAGAAAGCATGGAGAAATGCAACTTTGCTAACAGTTCCCAAGTCCTGATCTTTTTTTCTCCTATTTCTTTTCTTAAGTATGTGTACTTGAAAGTATATTGATATTTGCCTTGCCTTTTGCAACTTGCACAACTTATTCTTTACTTCTTAGAGCTGTGTGCCTGACATTCACATTCTTAAGTTTCCACTGCCTTTCCGCACAAGAGTCCAACTGTTCCTTCTCTGCTCATGTGTCTCCTAATGTTCTGTTGGAACATGCCCAGTTAATGCCTGAACATGACCCTTTGTGTGGATTCATGCACATTTGTGTGCACAGCCAATCTGCCAGCCTGGACCGACAGCCCTACACCAAAGCCTCCACTTCTCAGCAGGAATCCAGCAAACCAGATGTCAAGTGCATATTTCCTGGGTATTTTATGGGATCCACAGAGAGGCTCTCACAGTATGGTTCAGGCCTCAGTTTAGTGCAACTTGTCAAAATGAATTGTTTCATTTCTGTATCACAAATGCCAGGTTGAGACAAAAAAATAAAAAAAAAAATTCTTCATGAGCGTCTAGGCTTTCATGTCCTTAATGAAAATCCCATGGACTCGTGGTTGGCGAACAGTCATGGGGCTGAGGGTGGGGAGTATGGGAGTCCACTTCTCAATGTTCTCCATCCCAGGTCATTCACCTGGAGGGAGGTGGGGTGAGTACCTTCCATGATGTCCACGACATCCCAGGAGGTGGCTGAGCAGACTGGTGGCATCAGGACACAGTTCAAGGAGGAGTTCTTATCCCTTCACCTAGAGAGGCGCAAGCACTGGCAAGAATCTTGCTCAGACTATAATCTTGTCTCCAGACCCAGATGGTGGTTAGCTGGCTCTTAGTTGCCATTTCATTATAAAAATTCCCCAATTCCCATTTTCTCTCTGGCATTTTCCCACCTGGACCACAAATGGTGGCTGACTTACGTTCTAAATGCAGAGGGGAATTCTTCTTCTGAGTCTCTTGGCATTTACAAGTTTACCTTTAATGGGAAAACAAAAACAAAAACACCTCTATTGCATCATGGTTAAGAACCTGGTCTCAGTCTCAGTCTCAGTCTGTGTGGGGTAAGAACTCTGATTCTTGCCCACCTTAGTGAAGGGTTTTTAGATACACAGGATGGAGACAGATGCATTGCATTCAGAGATACTGCGTGTGCTGTGCTCAGCCCAGGACTTGTACAGAGCAAGCACTACATAAGCACAATTTTTAAAAAAATTTAAATTTATTGATTTTAATTGGAGGTTAATTACTTTACAATATTGCATTGGTTTTGCCGTACATCAACATGAATCCACCACGGGTGTTCCCCATCCTGAACCTAATTTTGCTTATTTATTTTTGGCCGTGCTGGGTCCTCCTTGCTGCTTGAGCTTTTCTCTGGTTTCGGTGAGTGGGGGCTACTCATTGCTGCGGAGCACAGACTCTAGGGCGCGCGGGCCTCAGTAGTTGCAGCTCCGGGGCTCCAGAGTACAGGCCCAGTCGCTGTGGTGCACGGACTCAGTTGCGCCAAGGCATGTGAACTCTTCCCACATCAGGGATCAAACCTGTGACTGCTGCAGGGGCAGGCAGATTCTCTACCACTGAGCCGTCAGGGAAGTCCCACAAATTCCATCTATTGTACATTGTGAATAATACTATCGATGTTGCAATAGTAATAGCAATAACAGTTGGTTCTGTTTCATGATAGCTCCTTTGATTATGTTACAAGACGGAGATCTGACGATGTAGAAGTTGTCCGCAAATTCTCTTCTCCAACTAAGTGGTGCCCTATGAGAGGTCCCCAGGTGCCTCTCAGCTGACTTACATGTATACGCTGTGTTTTCCACAATCACTGACTTGTATTGCTGCCTCTAATTTTCTCCGTTATTCATCAGTCAGCCACAGTCAGCCTCTCCCGCCCGCTCAGCTGTTGGTGCTCAGGGACAGCCCTTCTAACCTGCTGCTCCCAGTCAAGCTCAGGCAAGTATACTACTTCAGCAGATTCAGAGCCAGCACCCACTGGGAAGGGGCTAAACCAAGCATGGTTGCTGTAGATGGGGCTTCTGTGCTTGGATGCTTCTAGGTGTCCACAGACCACTGTCTTCCTTTAACCCCAATGGATTACCACTTTGGTTTTCTCTGTTTTGGAAAGAGAATCTTGCTCTGACTCTAGTCTGGTCTCAAGCTCCAGATTGTGTTTATCTGGCACTTACTTGCCAGTCTCCATCCTGGACACAATCCCTCGCACACCCCGCATGCACTGGAGCCCTGGAACTGTGTACAATCCTAAGTGTCTGCGTGGCATCAGGCATTATCTTCTGCTTCCCTACGAATTCACTCTTCCCTGCCTTTGGAGCTCTTTGGGAAATTCCTTACGAAGGCCAATCTGTTTCTTTAGCCTTTCCTGATGATTGCAATCCTCCTTAGTTTTTTGCTTCTCAGTATTTCACTTTATTGTGGCTTTGTTATTGCTGTTCAGTTGCTCAGTTGTGTCCAGCTCTTAGGGACCCATGAATTGCAGCACGCCAGGCTCCTCTGTCCTCCACCATCTCCCAGAGTTTGCTCACACTGATGTCTGTTGAGTTGGTGATGCCATCCCACCATCTCATTCTCTGCCACCCCCTTCTCCTTTTTCCCTCTCCTTTCATTTTTTTAAATTAATTTACTTTTATTTTATTTATTATGGCTTATGTTTTCCTTTGTGTGTTACTTGTCTTGTTTGAAGGTACAGGCCATCTCTGAACTTTCTTTGAATCTTCCACTTGTCAGCCTTATGTACTATATCTGTTAACGGAGAGACAGATGAAATTACAGAATAAAGAACTCTACAGTCTCAAACCAAGTTTTGGATCTTGTCAAAAAGTCAGTATTTTAGAGAATGTATATATATCAGCTAAAGGAAGGCTAACATGAGCGCCCTAAGACTTGGTTCAAATCTCAGGTCTTCTACCCATTCATCTGTTATGGAAATGCAAACTTTCTGACTCTGCTCATATTTTAAATAGAGATAATGTTTCTGCCTAGTATTTTTTCCTGAAGATTAAATTCAATAATGTATGTGAAAATGCTTGAAAAAGCACAATGTTATTGTTACTAGGACTCCTATATTCTATAAAAAATAGTGTCAAGATGAATTTCTGGTTTACCTTTGTTATGATTCTATTACCACATATTATCATATTATTATCATATTCAAATACCACATATTACCTTATATTATCATATATGATGCATTCATTATATCATCAGTTCAGTTCAGTTCAGTTGCTCAGTCGTGTCTGACTTTTTGCGACCTCATAAACTGCAGCACGCCAGGCCTCCCTGTCCATCACCAACTCCTGGTGTTTACCCAAACCCATGTCCATTGAGTCAGTGATACAATCCAACCATCTCATCCTATGTCGTCCCCTTCTCCTCCTGCCCTCAATCTTTCCCAGCATCAGGGTCTTTTCAAATGAGTCAGCTCTTCGCATGAGTTTCAACATCAGTCCTTCCAATGTACACCCAGGACTGATCTCCTTTAGGATGGACTGGTTGGATCTCCTTGTAGTCCAAGGGACTCTCAAGAGTCTTCTGTGCTCAGCTTTCTTTATAGCCCAACTCTCACATCCATACATGATCACTGGAAAAATCATTGCCTTGACTAGATGGACCTTTGTTGACAAAGTAATATCTCTGCTTTTTAATATGCTGTCTAGGTTGGTCATAACTTTCCTTCCAAGGAGTGTCTTTTAATTTCATGGCTGCAGTCACCATCTGCAGTGATTTTGAAGCCCAGAAAAATAAAGTCAGCCACCGTTTCCACTGTTTCCCCATCTATTTCCCATGAAGTGATGGGACCAGATGCCATGATCTTCGTTTTCTGAATGTTGAGCTTTAAGCCAACTTTTCACTGTCCTCTTTCACTTTCATCAAGAGGCTCTTTAGTTCCTCTTCACTTTCTGCCATAAGGGTGGTATCATCTGCATATCTGAGGTTATTGATATTCTCCTGGCAATCTTGATTCCAGCTTGTGCTTCCTCCAGCCCAGCGTTTCTCATGATGTACTCTGCATAGAAGTTAAATAAGCAGGGTGACAATATACAGCCTTGATGTACTCTTTTTTCCTATTTGGAACCAGTCTGTTGTTCCGTGTCCAGTTCTAACTGTTGCTTCCTGACCTGTATTATATCATTACCAGGTAATATTTATGTATTTATTTTTAAACTTTATTTTTGACTGTGCTGAGTCTCTAGCTGGAGCAGCTCTTCACTGCGGTGCATGGGCTTCTCATAGCGATGGCTTCTCTTGTTGCCGAGTACAGGCTTTGGAGCGCGTGGGCTTCACTAGTTGCAGCACAGAGGCTCAGTAGTTTCGGTGCACAGGCTTAGTAGCTCCATAGCATGTGGGATCTTCCTGGACCAGGGACTGAACCTGAGTCCTCTACATTGGCCGGCAGATTCTTAATCACTGGACCACCAAGGACGTCCCCCAGGTAATATTTAGTTTTGAACAAATGGCTTTGCTTCTAACGTTTGTGCCCCTTTTTGGTCTTCATTTGCAGAGATGTTATTGATCCAGGGCTGTTAATCACTGGGGGTCCGTCCATTGAGGAGATGATCATGGCTGTCTGACTTATATGGCCAGATTTGGATTCCACAAAGGAAGAAAAGTAACTTGTAGAGATATTTGACATCTAGCATTAGGATGGGAAAAGGAAAAATTCTTAAAAAAAAAAGACAATCAAGTACAATCTGTTGGTCCTACTTAGATCAGACCTCCACCTCTTCTGTGACTGAGTTTAGCCCCATTCCAGCTCCTCGTGGGTGGGCTCTGGGAAGCACAGGAGAACACTGTTGATTTCCAAGCCCCTCAATGGTGTTTTGAACAAGAATAAAAGAGGCTGGATTCGACTTTGATTTTTCTTTCAAATCACTTACTTTTAAAAAGCCAATTACTTCTAGTGAATATTTCTCTTTCTTATTCAGCAAATTATTTACTGACATAGTTCATAAGAAGCAGCTCTGTGGGACTCTGTTTAAGGAGATGGTTTGGACATGAAAGGTACACAATGCTTGTTGTTCAGTCGCCAAGTTGTGTCTGACTGTTTGCAACCCCATGAACTGCAGAACACCAGACTTCCCTTTCCTTAACCATCTCCCAGAGTTTGTTCAAATCCATGCCTATTGAGTCAGTGTTATCATCCAACCATCTCATAGACACACAGATCACTCTCCAAAGAGTTCTACAGACTCTCTGTTCAGGCAGCTCTTGGAAGAGAGGATGAGCTGCTCTCTCAGCAGCTGTGGGGGCAGAGAACAGTCAGGGTGGGTCAGAAACACCCCAGGCCACTTAACAAGTTTCTTTGAAACATTTTGGGGGAAGCCTTTAGTTAAAGTTGCTGCTAAAGCAGGAATGTTATTATGCTCTTCAGACTTCATGAAGAGGAAGAATTATGGTAATAAACAGAACTGGTGGGATTTACCCATTGACATAGATGATGAGCTGTTAGAAGACACAAGGATGAGGGATACATCCTGTTACTGCATTTGGTAGAAGGTACACAGTCAATGTTTGCTAAATTCACTGTGGCCTGTACAGAATCCAGCCTTCCATGTGGTATTTAATGTGGCAGCCCACTTTACTATTCTTGCCTGGGAAATCCCTCGGACAGAGGAGCCTGGTGGGCTACAGTCCAAGGAGTCGCAAGAGTCGAACATGACTTAGCGACTAAACCGCTAACTACCACTATGGCATTCTTGCCAGCATGTTCTAGAACACTTCTTCTGGCAGGTAACTCCACAACTCTCGTTATTGCTAACAGGGCTGAGCTGATTCAAAATCAAAGTACTGGTTTATCTTCCCCTTCTGCCTCTTGCCTCAGGGATTGTAAGCACCTTCTCCCTCCTCCTTCAACCAACTTGGTCACAGTTTACTCTAAAGAAAGGTTTTGACAAGTCCTTCATTATAAGGGAAAAACAAGCAACGCTAGCTTAGAATACTACTCTTTCTTGGAGTCATTTGCATTTTATCAGAGCATGGATCTTTAAACTAAAAAAAAAAAAAAAAGAATCTATTTAAGAGTAAAATTTCAGGCCCCCATCAATGGCTGGAAGAGAATCCTTCCTATTTTCCCTTGCCGGCTACAAAGACTTCCAAGACCCTAAAATCTTACATTGTGGGCCGCTGTCTCACGTCCCCGTGCAGCATCTAAGTGGAGGGATACACAAGCATTAGAGTGTTATGACTTCAAGGTTAGCAAGTTCCCCCTTCAGTTCAGTTCAGTTCAGTCGCTCAGTCGTGTCCGACTCTTTGTGACTCCATGAACCGCAGCACGCCAGGCCTCCCTGTCCATCACCAACTGCCGGCATTTACCCAAACCCATGTCCATTGAGTCAGTCATGCCATCCAGCCATCTCATCCTCTGTCGTCCCCTTCTCTTCCTGCCCCCAATCCCTCCCAGCATCAGGGTCTTTTCCAATGAGTCAGCTCTTCGCATCAGGTGGCCAAAGTACTGGAGTTTCAGCTTCAACATCAGTCCTTCCAGTGAACACCCAGGACTGATCTCCTTTAGGATGGACTGGTTGGATCTCCTTGTTCCCCCTTACTTCTCAGCAATTTTGCATTATCCTATTTTACAGTGACAAAATGGTCTCCTGTTTCAGCACAGTGATGTAATTTATGATTTTCCTTGTAAGTTATTTGCCGTGATTTTTAGAAATAAAAGAGATCGTTGGACTGTTCCATTACTCAAGTACTCCACATGATTTTTTGAGGCTTCCCTTCTCCTAAGGAAACAGAAACATTTTGTATGAAGGGAACTGTTTTTTGGACACACCAATCAATTCTAAAGAAAGCCCCTCAGTTGGAGGGGACAGCCAGGATATTTAACTGCAAGCAGGTCTCAGAGCCAACCCCAGCCCCCGGGATGGTCATTAGCAGAATCTCTGAGCCTCAGCCTGGGGAATGAAGATTTGTAAACCAGGCTCCATTGGCTCCCCAGTCCTCCTGAGACCCGCTGCAGCCTGTGAAGAGTTTGAATTGATTTTTGTTCCTGCTCAAAGATCTGTGGATGATTCCAACAGAGCAAGAGAGTGCTAACATTACAGGAAGGACCTGCCTGTCCCTGTCCTCGCCAGACTGGTCCCGGTAGGTGTGCCTTCCTTTCTCTTTGAAGCCCCGGGGTGCAGGCATGCTCAGTGGCTTCAGTTGTATCCAACTCTTTGCACCACTATGGATCACTATAGCCCACCAGACTCTGGCCATGGGATTTCCCAGGCAAGAATGCTGGAGTGGCTTGCCATGCCCTGTTCCAAGTGGTCTTCCCAACCCAGGGATAACGCCCTCATCTCCTGCGTCTCCTGCATTGGCATGTGGATTCTTTACTGCTGAGCCACTTGGGAAGTCTGGAGCCCAGTAAAGGCCTTATAAATGGAGCTTGTGCATGAGACTGGAGGGGGGCCTGTTGTTGTGTCCACACGGGAGAGGCTGAATAAATGCACTCTATTTCCTGCTCATTGCTCCCAGTCACAGTTCCAAATACACAGAGAGCAGAGGAGCATTGGCAACAGCACAAGGAAAGCCTGGCATTGGCAGATTGGGTATAAAGAGCAGAGATTGTTCCATAGGAGAAAATACAGGCTGCAGGTGATCGGGGAGGGGGGTGCACTGATGTGGAGGCAACAATAGCAAGAACAGAGTCATGAATACGAAGCCAAGATGGGGCAGTCGCGATCCATCTGAGAACACACGGAGCCCGAATGACCTTTCGCACTTGCCAGGGTGAAGATTTCAAGGGGAGGGAGGCAGGACACACATTTCTTCCCCTCGCATAGTGAGTGTCTAGGATCATTAGGACCTGGAATAGGAAAATGGAAATAATTTGACAAAATGCCCAGAGGCACCACATGATATAAAGCATGACATTTTTCGCATATGTGTAGGCTTGTTGCAAAATGGGCAGTGCTTCTAAGGAAGAGAGCTTTGAAAATGTAGACACCGAGTCAACTTGTAGTTCTCTGAGCTCCTGCAATTGTGGAGGATAAGCAAGGAAAATGAACTTATTTTTTTAAGGCAGATCATCAAAAGCATGTATGTATGGTTGTAGAGAGCAACGTGTGGGTGTGTGCGCAGATTTGGCATTCTATGCCTCGCTTGATATGAAAATGTATTGTCTTCTGTGAATACACATTAGGGCGACTGGAGGACCACAATAGGAGACCTGATTTCTAGTTTCTGTATCGCTGCTGCCTGGTTGGGTGACCCTAGAGGAATCAGACAACCTCTTTGTTACCGGCAAAAAAAAAAAAAGGCATTAGTCTCACTGTGCTCTTGAGGCACATCCTATCTATAAAGTGTGCTGATTTTATTGGTGAGAGGGTCCAAATACCTTCCAAGTATAGCCTCTGCTAATGGAGCTGTGATAGTCTTGGAGCTGGAAGTTACTGCTCTTCGTTGCCCCGTATGCGGGCTTCTCATCACGGCAACTTCTCCCGTTGTGAAGCACTGGGTCTTGGCACATGGGCCTCAGTAGCTGCAGTTTGTGGACTCCAGAGCATGGGCGCAGTAGTTGTGGCACGTGGGCTTGGTTGACCCAAGTTATGCGGAATCTTCTCAGACCAGGGATAGCACCCGTGTCCCCTGCACTGGCAGCTGGATGCTTATCCACTGTGCCACCAGGGAAGGCTGAGATTCAGCTTCTGCACCTGGACTCGCCATTGTTCGAGGATTGTTTTTTGAAAATGTTATGTATGTGCCCTTGTACTGTCCACCTTGTGAAGACTGACTCACTTTATTTATGTGGGTCAATCATGGGGCTCTATATTTTGTCGGTTTACCTGTTGTCCATTATTTCTCCAACACCATACTTTTTCTTCTTTTTTGTAATGACACTGCTGATTATCATAGCTTTCTAGTAAGTCAAGGTCAGCTAGCCTTACTCTCCCAACTTTGTTCTTCAACATTGTGTTGACTGTTTTGAGTCTTCTGTCTCTCCATACAAACTTTTGAATCAGTTTGACAAGATTTGCATAACAATCTGCTGGGGTTTTGACTGAGTTTGCATTGAATAGATAGATCACGTTAGGAAGAACCAAGATCCTGACAATAAGTATTGGGTCTTCCTACCCATGAACATGGAATATCGCTCCACCCAGCTTGTTTTTCTTCGGTGTCTTTCATCAGTTTTTTAGTCTCTTTCATGTGGGTCTTATGCACATTTTGTTCGATTTATACCTGAATGTTTCACTTTGTGTGCTGATGTAAATGGTAATACAGGCAGGCCTCACTTTATTGCACTTTGCCTGCAGTGCTTCAAGATACCTGTGGCTCCCTTGCTGCCCCGCATGTAGGATCATCATACTGTCTTTCTGAAGTCCATATTTATGCATTAATATACAGTATTTGTCTTTCCTTTCTGACTCACTTCACTCTGTATAATAGGCTCCAGGTTCATCCACTTCATTAGAACTGACTCACATGTGTTCCTTTTTTATAGCTGAGTAATATTCCTTTGTGTATATGGACACAACTTCCTTATCCATTCATCTGCTGATGAACATCTAGGTTTGAGAGAACAGAACTGAAACAGGTATGTTACCATATGTGAAATGATGGCCAGTGCAAGTTCAGTGCATGAAGCAGGGTACCCAAAGCCAGTTGCTCTGGGACAACACAGAGGGATAGAGTGGGGAGGGAAGTGGGTGGGGTTTCAGGATTGTGGGGGGGGTGGACACATTTCTACCTGTGGCTCATTCATGCTGATGTATGGCAAAAAATCATGACAATATTGTAAAGAAATTATCCTCCAATTAAAATAAATTAATTTAAAAAACCAAACAATGCCAAAAAAAAAAGATGCTACATTTCTTACAAATTGAAGGTTTGTGGCAACCTTGCATGAAGTAAATGATAGATAGTGGTTTTTCCAACAACATTTGCTTACTTCATATAGCTATGTCATATTTTGATAATTTTCA
Organism: Redunca redunca; assembly: GCA_006410935.1. Lineage (NCBI taxonomy): Eukaryota > Metazoa > Chordata > Mammalia > Artiodactyla > Bovidae > Redunca > Redunca redunca. The sequence continues at coordinate 239,740 of SJYQ01000953.1, forward strand.
CCATATTTCAAGCTTTTTCATTGTGTTTGTAATGGTGACCTGTGATCAGTAATCTTTGATGTTGCTACTATGACCTGCTGAAGGCTCAGATGATGGTTAGCATTTTTTAGCAATAAATTATTTTTAAACTAAGTATGTACTCTTGAGAGTCCCTTAGAGAGCAAGCATATCAAACCAGTCAATCCTAAAGAATATCAACCCTGAATATTCATTGGAAGGACTGATCGTGAAGCTCCAATACTTGGCCACCTGATGAGAAGAGCCAACTCATTGGAAATGATTCTGATGCTGGGAAAGATTGAGGGCAGGTGAAGGGGGCAACAAACGATGAGATGGTTTGATGGCATCATTAACTCAATGGACATGAGTCTGAGCAAACTCTGGGAGATAGTGAAGGACAGGGAAGCCTAGTGGGCTACAGTCCATGGGGTCACAAAGAGTCGGATATTACTTAGTGACTGAACAACAACATTGTCTTTTTATTTTAGACATATGCCATTGCATACTCAGTAGATTAGAGTGTACTGAGTATATAACTTTTAATGCACTGGAAACCAACACATTTTGTGACTTGTTTTATTGCTGTACTTGCCTTATTGTGGTGGTTGAAACTAAACCTTCAATATCCCCAGTGTGCATCTTGTGTGTTTATTTGAATTTGCTAGTATTTAGGGGAGCAGTTGGAGTTTTACATTACCCTTGTATCCTGTAACGTTCCTATAATTATTAGTTCTTCACTTTTTCTTGATTCCTTCAGGCTTTCTACAGAGACGACCACGTTGTTTCTGATCTAAGGCAGCTTCATTTCTTTCTTACTAATCTATAGGCCTTATGTTTCCTTTTCATGTGTTCCCCAACACTCACCTGTGATCCCTGGCTGGAGCTGAGGACTGCTGAGCCTCAGTGAGTCCCACCGCTGGATGATTTGATTTGCTCTTTTTTAAAAAAATCTTATTTATTTGGCTGTGCCAAGTCTTAGTTGTGGCACATGGGATCTTTAGTTGTAGCAATGCAAACTCTTTTTAAAATTTATTTTTAATCGGAGGATACTTGCTTTACAATGTTGTGCTGGTTTCTGCCATCAAATAGCATGAATCAGGCATAAGTATGCTTTTATCCCCTCCTTCTTAAACCTCCCTCTCAGCCCCACCTAAACCCACCCTTGTAGGTTGTCAGAGAGTACACGGTTGAGGTCCTCATGTCATACAGCAGCTTCCCATTGGCTATTATTGTACATATGGTAACATATATGTTTCAGTGCTGTTCTCTCAATTCATCTCAGGCTCTCCTTCCCTGACCAGAGACTGAACCAGGGGCTTCTGCGTTGGGAGCGCAGAGCCTCAGCCCCTGGAGCATCAGGAAAGTCGCTGGTTTGCGCTTTGTGACGGCGAACCGACTCCTGAGCCCAGACCTGCTGGTTCAGGGAAGGATCACCCCTCTCACCCTTGCCTAAAGGTAGAACGTGGACCAGGGCAGGGGTGCTCCTGAGGAGCTGTCCCTGTGAGTCCTCACGTCTCATCAGCGCTCTGTGTGAGTCCAGATCGGCACTGAAGCACACTCACAGTGATGTTTTCTGGAAGAACTGGTTGGTGGGGGCGGGGCGCTAAGTAGGCTCTCAGGGCTTCCGGAGAGCGAACCAGCTTCCTCCACTCTCCCTGCACATCCACATTCAAGTGCTGTTTATGATTTTTACATGGTATATACAATCACACAACAGAAAAGCGCCAGCAAGGGTTTCTGGCTAAGATTAAGGCACTCAGAAAGTGAGGCATTTGTTCGAAAAACTTCAGGCTCTTTTCCCCAAATCCCTCCCAATGCTTAATATCCAGAAAGTTGCAAGAAAAACACTTGTTTTTAAATTTAATCAATTGCTCAAGAGCTTCAGCGACCCGCTGGAGTCACCTTCTGTGGCCATGGCCGGCCTGAGACCTTGGCTCCAAACCAGGAATGGCTTTCTCCCCGCTGCCCCCCACCCGTGGTGACTTTCATGCACCGCTCCAAAGATGGGACTTCAGGGTCATTCCAGGCCACTCTTTAGCTCGGAGGGGAGGTCTACACACAGCGGAGTTGGCTGCCTCCCTGTAGCACCAGCTGGTTGTCTCTGGTAGGAAAGAATTGAAAGAGTATTTTACACCATGGAAATTGTCTTCCAGGCCCAGATGGACCGTCGCTGTTCTAGCTTTGACAGGCCAGGATAGATATATTCAGAAAGCCTTCCAGCTATTTAGTAACTCTTCCAAAACACTGTCAGCACCCATGCTAGGAAGCTGGGAGTGGGAAGGAAGTCTAAGTAGGGAACTAAGCCTAGTTAGTATATATTTGCATAATTATCTCTCCGTGAATGGATGTGTGGCTGGGCACAGGGTGGAGGTCACCCATGGACACTGGGCGCCAGGAAGGACTCTAGCCACCTCCACCCCCACCCCGCCCCCGGGGTCAACACCTCGGACCCCTCCCTGCAAAGTCTTGTGCATTTTAAGCATTGGGTTCTTGGGGGAAAAAAAAGCAGGACTCCTTCAAATGAGCTCACGTGGGAGTGAAGTAGAAAAGTTTAGGCCCCAGACCCTGGGGTCTACTTCCCGTTCAAGGGCAGGGGTCAGTCTGTGGGCACGTCCACCTGCAGCCACTCCTGGAAGGTGGGGTAGAAGGAAGGGGTGGGGGTAGAAGATACTGAGGTCACCAGGGATCAGAGATGCTGGGCGAAAGCAAGTGTTTAAGAAACACGATTATACGATGCTGCAGAATTCATGGCGGTAGCACCCTGAGTTTAAATATAGCTCTGTGACTGTTAGCAAAATGATGTGGTTATGAAATGACTATTAATATAGCTGTTTGCCTCAGACAGACAGAAGGGGGAGCCGGGGGGAGAGAAAGAAGGGGGCAGGGGAAAGAGAGAGAGGGAAACTTCACCTGAGTTATGAAAGCTCATTTATTTTTAGGCTAAATACATCCCTTTTAAGACTAACCTTTACTTTATTTTTGCTTTGAAACTTCTCAAATTACAGCTTCCAAAAACTAAAAAAAAAAAAAAATATATCCACCAGGGCAAGAGGAATAAATGGTCAAAGTGGCCCCTAGGCTGCCTTGATTAGTAACAACCCTTGCTTCTCACAAAATACTTTCTTAAGTTGCCTAAATTCCAAAAATGTCAAATATTTCCCTCATTCATGTCACCCTCATTTTAAATCAAATTTCTTTGAGCTCCCTAGACCCATACATTTGAAAAGAAGAGAGGGCAATTCTTGATAGGAAATTTACTCTTCATGTTTTTCTGTAAGAAAATTTTGAGTTTTTCTTTTTTAATCCTTTAATTGTTTTTGGTTTTGTCTTGCCTTAGTATCTGAACTATAGAATTAAACCCTGGTTACGTGATCATCTCTGCTTTAAAAGTCTCCTGTAAAGTATTTTTTACTGCTTTAACATTTTTTCATTCAGAACATTAAACAAGCCATTGCTCTTTTTAGGGGGGGATTACTAATAGTGTTTTGACGGATTGATAATTAATCACTGGGCTGCTCCTTGCCTCCCATCACTCTGCTAATGACCCTGGGAGGCTGGTTACGAATAAGCTTGAAATACACTTCTTTCCAAGTACAGCTCTTGAAGGAGGCGGGTTGTCTCAGGTAGGCAACTGGCTTATGGTCTGTGTAGTAAATGCCTCTGTGTTTTAAGTGAAACACCAGACTGTCTGGCTATTAGCCAGTTTCATGTAAATAGGAAAAGAAAGTACTCTCCTGTGGCAGTATTTCCATCACTTTCCTTATTTAATGGTCCAACATAGTATTCATTTCAGGGAAGAAGAAAATATGAACATTACACTTTCCACTGGAACCAAATTGTTGTTCCCACTCTCTGTGTGTTCATGAATTGCAGTATGCCAGGCTTCCCCATCCTTTACCATCTCCTAGAGTTTGCTCAAATTCATGTCCATTGAGTTGGTGATGCCGTCCAACCATCTCATTCTCTGTTGCCCCTGCCTTCTCCTCCTGCCTTCAATCTTACCCAGCATGATGCTTTTCTACTTCCAGTGAGTCAGCTCTTTGCATCAGGTGGCCAAAATTTTGGAGCTTTAGCAATTCTGTGGTGCTCAGCCTTCTTTAAGGTCTAACGCTCACATCCATACATGACTACTAGAATCAAATTAGGCATCTGAATTGGGTTGGCTTCAAAGAGCCACAACTGTCTAAAATAGCCTAAGTTAACATTGCTCTGACTAATACGGATGAAGTCAGAGGGCTTGTAAAGAAAGATAGTGCATGCATACTCAGTCACTAAGTCACGTTTAACTCTTTGCAACCCCAGGGGCTGTAACCCACCAGGCTCCTGTCCATGGAATTTGCCAGTCAAGAATACTGGAGTGGGTTACCATTTCTTACTCCAGGGGATCTTTCTGACTCAGAGACCGAACCTATGTCTCCTGTGTTGGCAGGCAAATTCTTTACCACTGAGCCACCAGGGAATCCAAAGACAGACAGACATTTTAAAGGACCAATCCAAATTGAAGTCTTCCCTCCTCAATACTCCTATAAATCACAGACGTTAGCTTTCAACTAGCTGTTTGAGTCCACTGGAATCATTCCTTCTCATCAAGTCAGTGTGCACACATTGAGTACTTAATGTATGCAGGAGGGTGTGGGGGGAGTGTGGAGGCTGGGGCAGTGGGCATAGGCAGATGGAAAATGTCTGGAATCTGAGCACTGCCCCCATGGAGTTTGTTAGCAAGGATTCAGGCATTCAAGGTGACATAAAGCCACTCCTTGCTGGATTTTCTATTCTTTAAGACTTTCCATGGTTAAAGTTATTTCCTCTTAAATCACTCCCTTGAAATGAAATCGATCCCCTGAAATTCCTAAATGTATAAATGTCCAGTGAACTGTTTGCCTATTCTAGTATTACAACTCCTTGGGCTAAATTTCTTATTGATGTTCACTATCCATGTGAGATTTAATAGGAATTACATTCCATGTCATAGTGCGAAAGGGCCAAGAGACTCTGATCCATCTTATAAAATAAGCATGAAATATGTACACCTTTGTGTGTGAGATAATATAGATTTATATTTCTGTTACTACCTGTTGGTCAGTTGTTAGAATTATCTATGAAATATACCATAATTTATGTTTCTAAATTACTACCTTTTGAGGGACTTCCCTGGTGGTCCAGTGGTTAAGAATCCACCTTGCAATGCAAGGGACATGGGTTTGATTGCTGGTCAGGGAGCTGAGATCCCACATGCCTCTGAACAACTACGATGTCACGCTGCAACAATTGAGACCAGGCACCACAAGTAGAGAGAGTCCATGCACCGCAGGGAAAGATTGCATATGATGCAACCAAGACCCTCTGCAGCCAAATAAATAAATACATAATATTAAAAAAAAAAAAAAAGAACCACTACCCTTTGAGAAAGAAACTCCATATTTGAAGATGCCTCTGTCCTCTCCATCAGGGATGCTTTTACATCAGGTTAGCAGAATTCTGGGGCATGTTCTTCATAACAGCCATGTTTTGTCTGAAACATTTTGCAGATAAAGATGTCAAAAAATATACAGTTGAGCAAAGACCTCCCTTAATTTGGTTTTGACTTAAGTTCCAGTTATGCTAATTACAGAAGCAGAGCTGAAATTTCCGTTTCTTATTATTAAAGCATACCACTTTCATCATCATGGACTACTTAATCTGGCTACAAAAGCCCTGATTCTCAGTGGCTTCATGCCTTCCACAAATAGCTCATGGGCAGAGTCTGCAGAGGAAGAGCGAATGTGGAAATGCCTGCCAGTGGCTTGACCCTCATCCCCAAAGAAGTGGATGAATGATGTCATTCCAAGCATTAAAAAAAAAAAAAAAAAAAAAGCAGAGGAAGAATCATATTATTATCTCAATGTTCCCAAACATCAGAGTCTCATTATGATAATTTAGTGCTTCTCAATCTGCATTTACAATTTCACCTGAAAAACCCTTTATGCTTCCTTCCATGTAAAGTTGAAGTTAGAACAGAATCTGGCCAAGGTCCATCAACCAGAAAGAGGGAAGCTGAGAAAGTGAACATCCCAGAAAAGGGGGAAAACAGAGGCAGCAGAATTCCAGCAGTTTCCAGAAAACTGGTCTTCGTGACTCCTGCAGGTCAGTTCCAGGGATAGTGCTGGTGTGGCTGGTGTGTGTCAGGCTCTGTTCTAGACGCAGGGGAGCAGCCAGAGCGCTGGTAGCAGACTCAGTCCCAGGTCATCTGCACCAACTGCAGCATCTTTTCCAAGCCGATGTCCTGCCAGGTTGGGTGCCTAAAACCAGCCACAGTGGGAGGGTCTACCCCTTGGAAATCAACAAATGCTACAAGTCATGCTGTTTTCCTTCCATTCAGAGAGCTGGTTGTTAGTCATTTTCAGCACACCACTGATTATATTCTCCAGGAGGAGAGACAGAAAATGGACAATTAATGTGTCACAGGTTGGGAGGTGGTTGTGCTATGAAGATAAATAAAACATGGCAGGGGAGTGATGAATTAAAATGCCTGAAATCTTGTACTTTTTGTCTGGTTTTCATTTTAGTAGGGAACACTCGGCTTTCCCGGTGGCGCTAGTAGTAAAGAACGCCACCTGCCGATGTAGGAGACATAAGAGATTCGGCTTTGAATCCTGGGTCAGGAAGATCCCCTGGAGGAGGGCATGGCAACCCACTCCAGTATTCTTGCCTTAACAGTCCCACGGGCAGAGGAGGGTGGTGGGCTCCAGTCCAGGGCTCGCAAAGAGTCAGACACGACTGAAGCGACTCAGCACACATGCAGAAAACACTCAGGCAGTATCATCTGACTAGAAGGACATGGGATCAGGGAGTAGGGGTCCGGGTGCTCACCCCTGTAGTACTGTGACTTTTTGCAAGTCAGCCTTTCTGAGCCCGTGTTTTCTCATTTACAACATAACTGGGTTGGACTAGATGCTCCCTAGATGGCTCTCTGCTCTCTGATTCTCTCCTGATTTTTTTTTAAACTAAAGGATTAAATGGAATTTCTCTAGCGAGGCAAAAAAAAAAAAAGTTGTGTAAGGGCAGAAACAAATGTTTGGGAAAATATAATAATCATTACCAGATTCACTACAGGCCTCCACACATCTAAAGGTATTTATGAAAGAACAGGGTCCTGTGATCAAGGGGAGTCATGTGCAGTTATGATCTGACCCAGAACATTGCAGAGAATAAGGGGGTGCAGATCTTGTGTGAGCTGGGAGCCTTTTACAGAAGAAAGGCCTCTATGTGTGTTTATAGCTGGAAAATGAATTCACTTGAAAACTATTTTTTAATGTAATTAGTGCCTACTGATGACTAAAGCAAGTCTATGGGGTGCTCTGAAGTTTTCATGGGGTTGAATACCCTACGCCCCTGCTCCATTTCCTCCTCCCCACGGCAGCCAGGCAGTCAGAGGAGGGGACAGCTGTGACTATGGACCCTTCCCTCCATCGCAAGGACCAGTTTGCACGGGGCCTGAAACTCACCTCCCTTCTGCCCCATGTGAGAGCTGCCCAACCAGGAGGGTAGTGCTCCCTCCTCCTGGAGGAACCAGCCTGTGGAAGGGGCATGGTGGAGAGGGTGCAGAGCCTGCACTCTACCTGACAAGGGCAAGTCCTTCTGGTGCTGATGGGCTGTGATGGATTAGGCAGATCACTCAAGTCTTGGAAAATTTTTTTTCTTTATCTATAAAAGAAGAAGAAGACCCACTGTCTCCTACCCTGCTTTATGGACTCAGGGTCACAGTGAACATACTGTGTATAAATATTATGCATGCAATTAAGTATACTGTATATATGGGATATACCAGCATGTATACTCGGAGAAGGCAGTGGCACCCCACTCCAGTACTCTTGCCTGGAAAATCCCATGGATGGAGGAGCCTGGAAGGCTGCAGTCCATGGGGTCGCTGAGGGTCAGATATGACTGAGTGACTTCACTTTCACTTTTCACTTTCACGCATTGGAGAAGGAAATGGCAACCCACTCCAGTGTTCTTGCCTGGAGAATCCCAGGGACGGGGGAGCCTGGTGGGCTGCTGTCTATGGGGTCCCACAGAGTCGGACACTATTGAAGTGACTTGGCAGCAGCAGCAGCAGCATGCATACTATACATGTGCTGCATACTATATACATGGTATATACTATTATATTTACTATATATACAGTATATGCAATTATATTGCTATTATGTATACTATATATGCATTGTATGCTGTTATGTTTACTGTTACTCACTATATACTTTTTATACTATTATATATGTCTCTGTGTTGCTGCTGTTGTTTAGTCACTCAGTCGTGTCCAACTCTTTCAGACTCTGGATTATAGCCCACCGGGCTCCTCTGTCCATGGGATTTCCCAGGCAAGAAGAATACTAGAGTGGGTTGCCATTTCTTTCTCAAGGGGATCTTTCTGATCGAGGTATCGAACCTGTGTCTCCTGCATTGGCAGGTGGATTCTTTACCACTGAGTCACCAAGGAAGCATGTATACTGTGTATACTATTATGTTATACAAAGTGCAACATAGTCTGCCTATTATTAATAATATTATTAATATACATATTATTATACATGGTAATAATAACTGTTACTATTACTAAGCATGATTACAATGGCATTTCCCCCTAATTGGGCTTTTGAACTGTGGTGTTGGAGAAGACTCTTGAGAGTCTCTTGGACAGCAAGGAAATCAAACCAGTCCATCCTAAAGAAAATCAGTACTGAATATTCACTGGAAGGACTGATGCTAAAGCTGAAGCTCCGATACTTTGGCCACCTAATGGGAATAACTGACTTATTAGAAAAGACCCTGATGCTGGGAAAGACTGAAAGCAGGAGGAGAAGGTGATGACAGAGGATGAGATGGTTGGATGGCATCATTGACTCGATGGACATGAGTTTGAGCAAGCTCTGGGAGATAGTGAAGGACAGTGACTCCATGGGGTCGCACCGAGTCGGACACGACTGAGAGACTGAACTGATTCTGCGCAGGGGTCTCCCATTCTGGCTACATATATACCAATCAAGTGGCTACACCACTCCAGTCAAGTTCCACAAGGAAACCTTACTGTCCATTTTCTATGAGGGAGACAATTTGTAATGTTCCTCCTACAGGGAGTTGCAAAGTGAGGAACTCATATCTGATAAGCTGGGTTCAACCTGACACTGAAGGGGTACTTCAAACTTGGGATAATTATAGTTTAGATGCTGAACCACAAACAAACACATTTCATATGATGACACTCAGCCCTGTGGATGCCTGAATGCAGTAGTGCCCTTCTTCACAACTTTGGAGCATTCTGCTCACTGAAAAAAAAATGTAAAAAAATAATGGTCAATAAAAGGAAATATGAATATGAAAAAAAAACCCTTTATTCCCAATCTTGATTTTTTTTTCGGTCCAGCTGCTTATTATAGCTGAGTACTGTCCTCTCCAGCATTTCTAAAGCTTTTATATGACTTTAAATTTCAAAGCTACAGGTGGCCCACAAGTGCCACACTTCAAAGCCAGTTTTTGATTAAATGAAACAATATTTGTGTAATACGGGTCCCGGATCTTTGAACTTTTCCTGTTCAATTCATCCTACAAAGGTTCAATTAGGGGAGATCATACAACACAGTACCCTGGGCCATTTCCATCTGTCACTCAAGTTTGTCTCTTCAAATATCTTTTCTATCAACCCAGGAAAACAATTTATTTTGAGGATGTAATAATCATAATTCAAAAGCCACTTTCAAAGAAGCAATGTCCTTTGCGAGCAAGCGCAATGTCGGCCCACGTAAGCACCATTTGAAGTGAAATTCTAAGCCTTGGCAGCCTCCGAGTACTCGTCGTGTTACAACTTGTCTTACTATTGATAACTTGTACTTGCTGCCAACAAAAAATTCCCTGCCCGAGAGGCCCCGCGTTGGGCCAGCCTTTGTATTTTCGACTGGAGCATATTTCACTTCTGAATCTTGTGGTTTTGCCTTCAATGAAGGAAAAACTGATCTTCACAGTTTTAAACTTGTTAATTCAAGCCATATGTCAGAAACCCAGTCTCCATATGGTGCTATCCCACCTTATATTTACAGGGGGCTGCTTTCAAAACATTATTCTCAAAGCTATATTTGCCCCAAAGTTAATATGTGGCATCCTGTGCTCTGAGTCCTGTTTTTAAATATCGCAGACTCGGAGATTGCAGGCTGATAGAGCAAAATAGGCTGATTATTAAAGACTAATTATGGCCTGTTTTATTGGCAAAAATGTGCTAATCAAGGCCTTGACTAGGGAAGTGCACCGAAAAGGAGAACACGTTGTCAATCTCCTCTTGCCAGATATGGTGAAAAGAAAAGAGGAAACAGAGAAAGAAAAGCCATAACCTCTTTGATTATAAATGAGCCTCAGTGTAAGGTGTCTATAACCAATGTAGAATTACAACAAGGACACAAAGTCATTTTTGGATCTCAGCTTTGAGGGAGAGGTAGAAATTAAGCAAAGATTCAAAGGCCCTCAAGATCTCAGAGGTTAGCAAATACCTTAACTCACTGCCCAGTGCTTTGAAACTGGGGTGTCCACCCAGCAGTCCTAGTGACCTTTAGCATTAGGGGAGAGGCTCTCACTGAACATTGAGTTCACTCTCCCGAACACCTACCAGGAGGCTGCAGATGGATTGAAGCATAATTATCTTCCAACAGCTTTGTTTGATCTGCAGAGTCCAAGCAAGCATGGTTTTGATTTTTGAGAGATGAGCTTTTGAACACAGTTGGCACCATATAGACGGTCGGTGCGTGTTAAATATATCATTTCTTTCTTTTTCTGGATTAAAAAAAAAAGTGTGTTTCCTTGTGTCTGGTTTCTGGTGGGCATTTATATCTCCTTTCCTCCTTTGGAGACTCTTGCAAAGTTCACTGACAAGATTCTTCCATGTGGAGGGCTGCCTGTGAGGCTGCGGGCTCACACTGCGACTTCACTGAATCGATTCTGATCTTGTTTGTGTGTGTATTTCACCCATTTCTCTCCTGTTCCACCCTATCCTTTCTCCTCTATAACTCCTTGTGTTCTCTTTCTTCTCCTTGTCCTTTATTTATTTTTGCTAGACAAATAAAAAAGTGGCACGAAGTTTTCTTTGCAATTTACGAAATGATTCCAAAGAGATTTTCCAAAACATAAGCAAAATATTGGTTATAAGTACTGCCATGCATTTCAAACTATTTTTTTTCCCACGGTGATAAAAATGTTGCTATATGCATAGTTTTCAAATCAGGAGCAACCGAATCAAGAGAGACATAACGTGAATTCACATTTTTTTCTTAAGCCTGCACAAATATGCAGACCTGTGTCTCTACTTTAAAAGCAGGACAGGTTGATGGTGGGAGGAGAAATGATGGAGGCATGGGAGAGAAAGACAAGTTTCATGACTTAGTAACTATTCATAGTTTCTGTGACACCCTCACTTCTAAGAACAAAACGTAGCAGTTTTCTGAAATTAAAAACGTGCACATGTGAATGAGCTGGTTTAAGGATTAAGGGGTGTGGAAATCCATTCAGGATTTTCCCAGTGAGTTTACGCTTCCAACCAATCAAGCCATAAGAGTGCACAATCCCCTTTGCTACTGCAGTGTGGGAGAGACAGGCATGAAAAGGATGCTCCATAGCTCATCCTGCAGACCTGCTGCCAGAGACAAGGGACTCAGCCCAGCCTTGCCGTTGGGGACTGGAGGGAAAGATGAATGCTTTCTTCAGACTCTTAGGTAAAACCCAGCCCAGATAACCTGCTGCTTGATGTCTGTTATTTGCAACTAACACTGAGTTAAGGCTGAGAAATAATAACAAACTGTGATTTCTGATGGCTGATTAGCCTGATCTTATCTGAGTCTAGCCACGATGTCCTTCCTGCTCACGGCGTTCTCAGATTTCTGGTGCTATCGAATGAAAGTAATGTGTTTCTAAATTAGACCAGCTTCCTTAGTAGTAACATCGCTTAATGGCTAACTCATTACCAAGGTCGAAAACTAATTATCTTACCAATGTGCTTTTTTTTTTAAGGATCTCAAACTCTAAATTGTTTATTTTGGCTTTGGTTTTAGTTTTTTCCTCCTCTTTAAGTCTCTCCTTGATAGCCATCATGACTCAGAGGCTACTGGCAAAATGTAGAGACTTCTCCCCCCTGCCTTTTAATTGGGGATTATGATAAAATTCTGGTTCTGATAGACATGCAGTTTCTAAATTGAAAGAGACACTTTCTGATTGATGCCCTCAATAAATACCATATGAAATTCTATGAAGCTGAGGGCTCTCAAGTTATAAAAACAAGTCGGCTTTGGTCTTGGGAGAATGAGATGTTTTTGCATAGTTTAAGAATAAAAGCATATTACTCTGACAGGGCCCTGTAATTGTGCCTTCTCGATCTGCTGCTGTCAGAAAACATCTGGTCCTGCCACTGGGTATGTATGAACAAGCTACCTGGGTACCATCTAGTGCTTAATCTGAGCCCCACTGCTTCTAGCACGACTGTCTGGGAACTTTAAGTGGACAATGGCAGTTGATGGAATTTCTAGAGGAGCCGACTGCTGGACGGTTACTAAATTATCTTCTAACAAGCTGAGTCACTCAGGACATATTAGGTTAACTGACCATCAGTAGTGATTCCATAAGATAAATTATACCTATTGAGCTGCCCCACAGGCTCAATGTCTGATAAATTATTAATGTCACAGAATTGGAATGATTAAGTTGTAAATAGCAGAATTTTTTTTTAACTCAGGCTATTTGAAATATTCCTGTTCCTCTTTCTTAAAATGTATCCTCTGATGTTACCATGTTTGTTGTTTATAACAAGGATAATAAAACATTCATCAAATCTTTGAAGCATTAAATGAGTCATGGCGTCTTACTGAAGTACACAACAAATAAATGTGATCTAACAGTGCTGTTTCTATTTATAGCTGTCTTTTAGGAACTTAATATTTCATTATATATACTAAGTACATTTACATATTGGGATTGCTGTCTAAGGCTCTGTTTTCAAAAATATATTGTGATAGTTCATGGTCTTTTGAAATAATGGTGCAACCATGATGAAATTGAAGAAAACTAACATATTACTAGAAATAGGAAGCTAGCCACATGTATAGCAGTATATTAGTCATTGCATTTTCTTTGTATAAGGGGCACTTTGCATACTTTCAAGCTGCAGATTAAAATATGTTGGTCTGAAATAGGCATCATTTAATTCTAAAGGAGCTAGAATCACAAGTCCTAAACGTGGGATCTTAGATCCCTGAGCAGGGATCGACGCGCACCCTGAGGAAGAAACGCAGCAGCCACCGGACCGCCCAGGAAGTTCCTAAATTACATTTTTATCTCAAGTATCTTCAATATGTGTGGTCCCAGCCTGCGTTTTATTTGTAAAGGTAAATATGGGTGTTTTAATATGAATTTTTATTGGATTTGCTTTGGAAAAAGAAAGTCGCACTAATTTCAATCAAACTACTGTGTGCCTGCCTGTGTGCTAAATCGCTTCAGTTGTATTGGACTTTTTGAAACCCACCAGGCTCCTCTGTCCATGGGATTCTCCAGGCAAAAATACTGGAGTGGGTTGCCATACCCTCCTTCAGAGGATCTTCCCAACCCAGAGGTTGAACCCATGCCTCTTACATCTCTTCCACTGGCAGGCAAGTTCTTTACTACTAGCGGGGCCTGGGAAGCCCTATCAAACGTCTACATCTTGTGAAATGAAAATTCTGCAGAAGATATACAGAAGCTTAGTGACTCTTTGGTGGCTTCCTTGGTAGCTCAGCTGGTAAAGAATCCACCTGTAATGCAAGAGATCCTGGTTCAATTCCTGGGCTGCGATGATCCTCTGGAGCAAGGATAGGCTACACACTCCAGTATTCATGGGTGGCTCAGATGGTAAAGAATCCACCTGCAGTGGGGGAGGCCTGGGTTCAATCCCTAGGTTGGGAATATTCTCTGGAGGAGGGCATGGCAGCTCACTCCAGTATTCTTGCCTGGAGAATTCCATGCACAGAGGAGTCTGGTGGGTGGTGGGCTACAGTCCATGAGGTCACAAAGAGTCGGACATGACTGAGCGACTAAGCAGAGCACAGTGATTCTTTAGCAGACATCTGCCTCATTCTGACCCCAGGCTTTCCTGCTTGTGGAGCTCTGCACTGCCAGGCTTCTGGCGGAGGGCACATGAAGTTAGGATGAACAGACCTTCCAGACTGGGGCAGAGATAGTTCCCCAGTCCACCTCCCACTGGCCAACCACTGATCAGAGAGGGAGCATGTGTGCGTGTGGACTCCGCACAGTCAATGAGACCTGGAGGGGAAGTCTGCTGGGAGATGGAGAGTTGTGAGGTGAGACAGGAGCCAACTGGGAGGAGAGGAAGAATGAAAAGACAAAATTGCCCAGGGCAAAATCCTCTCAACTCCCAGTAGGTCTCCTCCTTTGACCTTGAACTTGTGTGTGATGCTGCAGATGCAGCCTCCCCTCCCCTGTGCTTTTGGCCCCCAGATGGCATCATGAAGTAAAGAAACCTGTGCCTTTTCTTCCCTCCACTGACCTCTTGTCCTGGAGAGAAATAAGCTCCTATATGTTTAGCTCTTTCTACTTGTGTTTCTTGTTACTTGCAGCCAAATACAGTCTCACTGATACAATTAGTGGGGGGTCACGATGCACAGAAAGGAAACCAAATGGTGCCCCAATGTTCACAATTAACTCATGCAATGACATCATCATTGTTTTTCCAGTAAAATGATTACTTTCAGAGATGCTATATTTTTTACATTTTCTCTGCTATATGAAAAAAAAAGTGTTATCCTTAAACTGGGGTGATACTTCTTGAGTTAATCTCAGTTAAACTTATTAGTGGGGCTTCCCTGGTGGCTGAGTGGTAAAGAATCTGCTAGGCAATGCAGGAGACGTGGGTTAGATCCCTGGGTAGGGAAATTCCCCTGGAGAAGGAAATGGCAATCTACTCCAGTATTCTGGCCTGGGAAATCCCATGGACAGAGAAGCCTGGTAGGCTACATACAGCCCATGAAGTTGAAAAAGAGTCAGACACGACTTAGCTACTAAAGAACAACACCAAAACTTCTTAGTAGGTGATGCATTCAGAGAAAACAGAACCACAATTATTACAATACCTTTGAAGGACAGAGGTTCCTGTGTCAAAATTTCATCAGCTTTTTAAAAATCGTTTTTTATTTTTTTAAAACCCAGATGTTTCCTGAGTCTTCATGCCTGCTGGGGTGATCTTTCCCTTTAGGTATTAGGTGTGAATGTTCTCACACGTGCCCCATGTTTGGTAGGAATGATGTTCTCCTGTGGGTGGTGATAGTGTTATGTTTATCCTGGTGACCTTGGCTCTGACATTTGGCGTCTGCTTTTGTCGCTGTTTCCCTCTGTCCTCCCAGCATTGAAGGCAGTCACTTTTCATGCCTACATTTATTCTTTCAACATATACTTAACTTCCACCCACATGGAGAAAGATTAATGTGGAGATTAAATGAGAGACGATATGTAAAGTGTTAGCACAAGTGCTCCCGGGAACATCGTTCTTTCTTTGTGGAATCAAGATTCAATGCATAAACTCTGGCTTAATGGACCTGGATTTCGTTCCCTTGTCCATGCCAGTTGACCCCATTTCTATAAACTTGAAAAAAGGGGGCCCATCGTAATACCTAACACTTAAGATAGTTGGAAGGACCAAGTGTAATGTTGTAAATCACCTAGAAAACACATCCTCTATTATTTTTTACCCACTCCAGTACTCTTGCCTGCAAAACCCTACGGACGGAGGAGCCTGGTAGGCTGCAGTCCATGGGGTCGCTAAGAGTCAGACACGACTGAGCGACTTCACTTTCATTTTTCACTTTCATGCATTGGAGAAGGAAATGGCAACCCACTCCAGTGTTCTTGCTTAGAAAATCCCAGTGACGGGGGAGCCTGGTGGGCTTCCGTCTATGGGGTTGCACAGAGTCGGACACGACTGAAGCGACTTAGCATTATTTTTTGGTTTTGACTTTTTATTTCCAGGTTCCCTTTTGCTACCAGGCCATCCTTTCTTCTTCTCCATTAGCGTATGGATATCAAAATCGCAGTTAAATGCAAATTTTTAATGCACTTACCCCAGAATTTGTGTAATTCACAATGATGTATATGATTTATTTCATTAAAACAGAAACTCACTGGGCATGGAAGATTTTATTTGATTTTTGTTTTGTTTTGATGTGTCGACCAGACGTTGCTTTTGATGTTCTTAGTGCAGTTAGGGCTGATTTGATGGGGGCTTTGTATTTGATCTGGGGCTTTTACTTTCCTGGATCTCAAATGTATTTGCACAGAGAGAGGCATTTATGCTCTTTATGAATCCTGTCTCATAACAACAGAATTCAGTGGGATGCACCAAAATGGTCTCTGTTTTGAGTTCAAAATTAGCTTATTTTCTCAGTTCCTTTAGAAATGGGAAGATTCGATGGCCTTCAATAAACTCCAGCTTTTGTCCCTTAGCTAAAAAGGGAGATTTCTAAATATAATGAGGCACTTCTGGGAGGGTTTTATTCATGCTGCCATACTCAAGTCAAAAACAACCACCCCCAAAGGTTTTGATGGTCCAGCATATTCCTGCTCATTTGGGTAAGGTCAATGAGCCCACTTGAAGATCAATTAGTTTCTAGCCATTTGTAACACAGAGATTCCTAGGCATCTTCACAGAGAATATTTTAATACAAATGCTTTATTTTTGTTTCTTTCTCTTTTTTTTAAGAAAACAAAATGCCATTCTCTACATAGGAAAGGTGACATTTTTGAAAATCATTGACATTTTTCTATATCCTGGGATATTTCAAGCAGTGACATTATTAAATTAATTCAACAGAAATAGAAAAATTGCCAACAGAATAGGTGGCCAAATAGGAAGTCCAAATGTGCAAATATGATCAACTGTTAGAGAATTCACATATTCAGAATTATCCTTAATTATGTGACCTTGAGTGTCCTCTTATCAAGTTGACAAGACTAAGCAATGAAAACTGGATCTGAATTTATACATCAGGCTTTAGTTCCCTTATTTCTGTTTATATGAACAAAAGTTTTGTACATTAAGAGTATCAGTAGATACTCTTAGAACAGTTATATTTTTAAAAAATTGTAAAATGGAATTTTATATGTGAAACACTATAAATGTAGCTTTGGATTCAAAGAGTCTCCTTTGTGGATTATAAAATCACAGAAAATGTCTTTTTTGTAGTTTCAAAGAAATCTTAGAAAGTGCTAAGTCCAGAGATCTTAAAGCGGGCTTCAGGCAGAGAACATGATCATTAATTCCTGTCTATTTGTTTTGCTTGAACAAATAAAAAGGAAATAGAGCTTAAGTAATATTTCAAATATAAATTGTCTTTCCCACTGTCACCCAGTTGGAATGTCAGAGGTCCAGGGAAAGTGCGTTGACCACTCAGATCAATCTGGATGCACGCTGGCCACACAGTGGCAGATTTTAACCCTTTAGTTGCTGTATCTTAGGGAGATATGAAGGCCTAGGGGAGGGTACTTTTAGAGGCTCAGGATAGTGGCTCTTTACATCTGAATGAAAGTGAATCAGTTCTGTTGTTCATTGTTCAGTTGCTAAGTTGCCTCGGACTCTTCCCAACCCCATGGACTGCAGCACGCCAGGCTTCCCTTTCCTTTATTGGAGTTCGCTCAAAATCATGGCCAATGAGTCAGTAATGCCATCCAACCATCTCGTCCTCTATCATCCCCTTCTAGATCCTAGCAAACCAGTATGGCAGCACCATGAGTCCCGGATGGCACCTAAGGTGAGCTGAGGGGAAGAAAGGAGTTCTCCCTTGTGGAGTTTTGGACAGGGTGGTTCCACTTACCCAGTGAGCTACATGCCGTACTGCCAGAATCTAGATTCAAGGCAGAAGTTTTGCTTTCTCGTTTAGAGTCTGGACATTGTGGTAAATGCGTGGTAGATATGTTTATCTGCTGATGGGAGATATTGATAATGCCCCAAGTTGCAAAAATCTTACCTAGTAACTTCCTCTCAAAGAGAGAAAATGAAACTGTAAGTAGCTTCAAGGGAAAAGGTTGTCCAGGAGCTATCGAGATAGCCTCTGGCATGTCTTCATTACAGAGACAGTCTCCCAGCCATAGAAGAAGGCGGAACAGCTGCTGGCCCTTCAGAGATGCCGTGAGAGGTGATGGAAACACTCAGGGGACAGAGGGTTGCTAAGTAACAAAAGGGTCTTGACACCAAGCTTTTGGAAGCTCAGACCTGCAGACTAGTCACGTATATGCTCCAAGACAATTTTGCCAACCAAGCAAGATTTTCTGGTTTCACTCAATCACATTGAACACTTACTACGTGCCCTTGACTCTGCTAACTGCTGAGGATAAAATGATAAATAACACAGCTATGGTTCCTGTTCTTACATTTCATTATATTGAAGTGTGGACTATGTCCTATGGTACACACACACACACACACTTGCACTGAAACTATTGAGCCTAATCTCTACTGTCACCTTGCCCAAAGGTCAGCCACACAGTTGGGGCTGACACATCCACACTAGAAAAATAAATCAGCAAACAAATAATATATGGAACGTTTGCTTTATTTTTTGCTCGTTTGACTTCCCAACTAGAACATTCACGTCTGGCAGAGGGTATGAATATATGTCAAATAAACGGCTGGAATAAGAGAGGAGAGGGTAAATTCCATGCAAGTATTTTTAGACATGTTTGGTTGTTGTTTTTCAGTTGCTAAATCGTGTCCCACTCTGTGACCCCGTGGACTGCAGCATGCCAGGCTCCTCTGTCTTCCTCTGTCTCCCAGAGTTTGCTCATGTTCACGTCCGTTGAGTCAGGGATACTTCTAATCATCTCATCCTCTGCTGTTTCCTTCTCCTTTTGCCTTCACTCTTTCCCAACATCAGGGTCTTTTCCAATGAGTAGGCTCTTTGCATCAGGTGGCCAAAGTATTAGAAATTCAGTTTTAGCATCAGTCCTTCCAGTGAATATTCAGGGTTGATTTCCTTTAGGATTAACTGCTTTTATCTCATTGCTGTCCACAGTACTCTCAAGAGTCTTCTCCAGCACCACAATTTGAAAGCATCAATTCTTTGACTCACAGCCCTCTTTATGGTTCAACTCTCACATCCATACATGACTACTGGAAAAACCACAGCTTTGACTATATCGACCTTTGTCAGCACAGGGATGTCTCTGCTTTTTAATATGCTGTCTAGATTTTTCATATAAAATTGAAGTTATTTTTGAGGTACAATACATGCCCAGTAATGATGCTGCCTCCTCAGCGTGAAGGTAATTCTTTGACATTTTGAACAAGGAGTTAGCTGACTTCCAGAGATGCCTTCAGAATGTCCTCTGATGACTCTCAGGCCCAATCTAGGAACATAATTCTCTAAAATCAGCAAGTCTGTGTAAAATTTCACTGAAAATTTCACATAAAATCTATATGGAAATTCCTATTCAGAAAAATCAGCTGTGGCTTTTGGCATCACCACGACCATTCCTGAATTTAATTTTTCTTCACCATCCAGTGGAGTAATTTTTGCAGAGTAAACAAGCATGAAATGAATCTTCCATAGTAATTTAGTCATTTAAAGAAGACTCAAGGTCTGCGAACACTTTAAGTGGTTCCAAGTCCTTTATTTCCTCTTCTCCAATGGTGATACTATTTTTAGTTGGATAAAAGTACTAATTTGTCACTGAAAACAAATATAACTGGGGTTCTTCCTTGGTGACTCTAGATGACAGATTTTCTCAGCTCACTGAAGGATGCTGGCTCATCTTCCAAGCCAGACGTGGCTTCATTAGTAGCCCTGGCCCAATTTTTTTCTAATATAGAAAATTAGAGCTTGGAAACTATACAAGAATTATTTATATCAAATCATTTGTGAAAAACTAGAGGATGAGACTCATCAACCAAAGTTGAAATTCAGATGCTATCTAAAAGCAGCAATCTTTGATTATTCGTATCTGGCACTAACCTGACCCCAGGAATTTCCTAGAATTAACATCTGGGCCATGGGCTTCCCAGGCGGCAGTAGTGTTAAAGAACCCACCTGGAAATGCAGGAGATATAAGAGACGCATGTTCGATCTCTGGGTTGGGAAGATTCCCTGGAGGAGGGCATGGCAACCCACTCCAGTATTCTTGCCTGGAAAATCGCATGGACAAAGGGTCCTCACAGAGTCAGACACAACTGAAGTGACTCAGCATGCACGCATGCCATGCTTCTTTTATGTTCCATCATGAAACATTCACATTTAGAGCTACTCCTTTCCTCAAGTCCCTTAAATGTATTGCCGTGTTATTTTCTTAGCAAAATAGAATAATGGTCCAACATTCACTGTCTTCAAGTGCTTTAACTCTACGAGAAAGTTAAAAAATGAGAGAGATTCAGATGAACAGAAAACATTTCCTTTAAAAAAAGAAAGAAGTAGACAAGTCAAAACGTGAATAGTATTAATAAATTATTTGAAAATGTATGTATCAGAAGAGAGATACTTTATATAAATATATAAAGGGACAAGTGTAGCCAGCAGGTTAGTAATGAATATTTCAGAAGCTGAGGCTTAAAAAATATGCTTAATTATGTTCATTTACAGATTTCTGAAAGAAAGGGTGTTAATGGGATAAAAGAATTTCAATACATAAAATGAAGATGAATCAAAATGAATTGTGAACAAAAAATGAGAGTAGATGACATATAAATAAATTGTAAATATTAAAGTATNGCCTGCAAGGCAAGAGACCTGGGTTCATTCCCTGGGTTGGGACGATCCCCTGGAGAAGGAAAAGGCTACCCACTCCAGTATTCTGGCTTGGAGAATTTCATGGACTGTATAGTCCATGGGGTCTCAAAGAGTAGACATGACTGAGTAACTTTCACGTTCACTTGGCATAAAACAAACTTTTTTTTTTTAACATTGGAGACAAGTAGAGTCTGAGAAATCCATTTCTGATTGGAATCTGTTCATTGTGAAGTGTAGTTTTCAGAAACTTTGACTTCTGTTCCATATTTGCACAGAAGTTATAGTCAAAAGTATTACTCAGTGACTACCTATGGCTTTGAACTTTGGCTGGCCACCGTGATTTGCTTCCATTTGTTATTTGGGAACATTTAATTTTAACTCAAATGAGAACTATGGAACCACAGAGCTGAATTTGAGTTTGAAAATACCCGAGTAGGGTTCTCACCCACTGCTGTCTTGGAAATAAGGGCTCTGAGCCTGCTTTGTGTAGGTTATTGAAGTTCATACCGTGAGTCAGAGAATGAACTTGTACAGATTAGGGATTCCAAAGCCTGGGTCCATCACTTGTCTCAGTGAGACAGGCCAGTTCAAACTTTCTGCAAATGTTAAAAAAAAGAAAAAAGTTCAGAATTCTACCTAAGGAGTCACCTTGTGGGCGCAGTAATCCAGTGGACAAGGAGTTAGTGTCTTAAGCACCACGGGAGGTCTGGGGCCTGACCTGAGTGCCTGACGGATGCTTTCATCTCACTTGACCATCTCCAGTGTTTCACAGAAGTCATTCAAAAAGCATCACATTGTATAAATAGAAAAAGAATTGCAGATTAGAGATTAGTGATTTGAGAGCACCCTCAAAGCCATCTAGCAAAGAAGAAGAAAATGGATTCTACACACCTTTTTATTTTCATTAAAATATTCTTTAAGAAATAGATATTGTAACCCTGGAAATGTCCATTTCAACAAACACCTGTGGTTGAACTGCCTGTGATTTCAATGAACTGTTTTCTTGATGATCTGTAGGGGTGATTCCATTCATTTACCCCATGTGAAAGAATGTACCCAGCAGGTTTTTGTGGAGGTGGTCTGACAAAGTTAATTTTCTTAAGCTAAAGAAATACAGTGAAGTGACAGTCGCTCAGGCATGTCCAATTCTTTGCAGCCCCCATGGACTGCAGCCCACCAGGCTCCTCTGTCCATGGAGTTCTCCAGGCAAGAATACTTCCCTTCTTCTCGGGATCTTCCCAGTAAGGAATCGAACCCTTGTCTCTTGCATTGCCAGGCAGGTTCTTTATCACTGGGCCACCTGGGAAGTGCTCAGCTAGCTGGAGGATGGAACTGTAATGGTAGGAGGGTCCAGCGCAAAGGCAAGAAGAGCACTGGTTCCTGGTGGCATCACTGAGCCTCTGGCTCAAGCCTTTCCCTGTGATGCCAGGGACTTCTTGTGTAAGGCGATTCCACCCTACTCATTGTTTAAAACAGCTAATTGAGGGTATTCTGTTGCTTTCTGCAGGGAGTCCTAAGGGACACACAAAGAACATAGAAGTAGCCCATTGTCTGATATTTTTTTAAATGCACTGACCTCCATCAAGGACTTCTCCTCATCCAGCCACTTCCATCACTAAAGATGCTGCTAAGAATGTATAGTTGGCTAGATTACTATCGCCAGTGATGGAATATTCAAAATCTAATCAGTTTTCCGTTCAAGGAAATAACCGCTAATAAAAAAAATGCTTTTGGATCATTTCATGAGGCAGAGTACTTTATTCCATATGGCATCCTGCAAGTCCATATGGCTTCAGGAATTAGAGAGGTATATTTGTCAAAATATTCAATCAATTGCAGCCCTTAAAGTTGATAATGTTATGTGTTTGGAGCATACACCATCTCGTGAAAATGGGGGAAAGTCAAAGGAGCAAAATGCCAGCCAAAGGAAAATCACAGTGATTTTATATTCAGGAGAGAGAGAAAAGAAAGAAAAGAGACCCACGCGCTGCTGTAATTTAATCTAAATCATGTGAATGATATCGACTCTGCTGCAGTAACCTAGTCACGGGTAAAAAGCAGTGTGTAATAAGGTTTATTCAAATAAGAATGGGGCAGGAAGTTCCGATTATTTTACATTTCAATTGGCATCATTTCAGAATTTCAACCCAATATAAAGCAGTTACCTTGAAGAAAAAGACATGTAATAAGCAAACTTAAACACCTTCAAAATATTCCAGTTTTTTTTTAAGTCTTTTTCTGTATCCAACCCTACTTCAAAGATTGTTCTTAACCCCTCCTGGCTTTGGCTGCCTGTAAACTGTTTAAGGGGTAACTGATCTGAGAATTCTTCTGCAAATTAGGCTTTCCAGATAAAGGACTTAAGTGGGCTAGCTGCCTGTGTGAAATAGCCCACACCATGGGCACTTTCCATCTTTACATATCCTGGAGTTGGTCTGGCAGCTCTCAGAGTGGCGGGGAAGACGGCTCAGGGCGGTCGCACACAATTTCTCAGGCAACACGTTTTTTTTGCAGGAAAAGAAAGAAAAGGAAAATGGGAATAAGGAAAGCTGTATTTCACTGAACTTCTTCCAAGAGAGTGAAGGCAGAAGATGCAGAGTTTCTGTAAAAAGGAGAGTCAACAACCAGAGAAACAAAGGCAGTTCCCCTGGAAAAATATATAGCCATGAATACATCAGCCAAGAGGTAGGCATCAAAGTCTGCAAGGGCCACGAGGCACTATGAGACTCGTTTTCTGAAATGCATTTCACTGTAAAGTGACTAGTCTCAGATCAGAAGGCAGAATACACCCAGCACAAGTTAGATGAGTGAAATGCAGTGTGTGTGTGTCTGGATGTTTATACAAAGGAGTTTATAAGTGAATACATTCAAAGTGTATTTCACTTCATCAAAGAGTGATCCTCCAGAAATTACAGTGAAACTGGAATGGCATAAACGCTAGCCAAGGCAGCTTTAATAGAGTTGAATCAGCTGGAATTTGGAAACAAAAAATCTGGGTTTGAAGCTTGACTCTGTTATTGACTAGCTTGTAACATTGGACAAATAATGTCTCTGTTTCTTTATTAATAAAATTGGAATTATGTAACTTCTCTGAATAGTTTCAGGAATGTTAAATGAGATCATTCATTGGATAAGACTTGGTAGGAGGCGCAGATTCCTTTTCTGTGCTAGTCACCATTTTGACTGCCAGACCAAGACTTATTTGTTTAATTTTTGAAGTCCAGTTATCTGGTTTTTGGGGAGGGTCACCGATAGTTTTGGAGTCATATCTAAGAATCTATGGTCATTGAAATTTTTGTTGTTATTGTTTAGTCACCCAGTTGTGTTGACTCTTTTTAACCCCATGGACTGTAACCCACCAGGGTCCTCTGTCCATGAGATTCCCAGGCAAGAGTACTGGAGGAGACAAAAAGTGTTAGTTGTTCAGTCTTGTCTGACTCTGCAATCAAATGGATTATGGTCCACCAAGGTCCTCTATCCATGGAATTCTCCAGGCAAGAATACTGGGGTGGGTTGCTATTGTTTTTCTCCAGGGGATCCTCCCAACCCAGGGATCAGACCTGCATTTCCTACATTACAGGTGGATTCTACACCACTGAGTCCCTGGGGGAAGCACAGGAAATTTTAGTAGGAACTGCATCTAATCTGTAGATATCTTACTATCTTGACTATTAAATTTTCCAATCCATGAATGCAAGGTGTTTTCTCTTTATTTAGGTCTTTCTTAGTTTCTTTCAGCATTTTTTTTTAAGTTTTCTGTATATAAGCCTTTTACCTCTTGGTTAAGTTTATCTTTTAGCATTTTAGTCTTCTGGATACTAATGTAAACTGAATTTAATTGTTTTATGATTTCTTTTTTAGATTGTTTATTGCAAGTATATATGAACAAGATAGAATTTTTAAAAACTTTGTCAACTACAATTTTGCTAACTTTGTTAGCTCTAGTTAGTTCTTTTTTGTTTGTTTGTTTAATTCTTTGGTATTTTTAATATAGAGAATCATGTCATCTGGAAATAGAAATAGTTAAATTCTTTTTTCAGATTTGGATGCCTATAATTTCTTTCCATTTTCTAATTTCTCTGGGTAGAACTTCCAGTACAATGTTGACTCTCAGTGGTGTGAAAGTGGGCATCCTTGTCTTGTTCCTGATATTAGGAAGCAAACTTTCAGTCCTTTACCTTTGAATAGGGTGTCATCTAAGGCTTTTCTGTTGTTCAGTCACTAAATTGTGTCCAGCTCTTTGCCACCCCATGGACTGTAGCATGCCAGGCTCCTCTGTCCTCCACTATGACCTGGAGTTTGCTCAAATTCATGGCCATCGAGTCAGTGATGCTATCTAACCATCTGATTGTCTGTAGCCTCCTTTCCCTCCTGTCCTCAATCTTTCCCAGCATCAAGGTCTTTTCCAATGAATCTGCTCTTCACATCAGATGGTCAGAGTATTGGAGCTTCACCTTTAGCATCGGTCCTTCCCATGAATATTCAGGGTTGATTTCCTTTAGAATTCCTAAAGAGCTTTGTATAAGTATCTTTTATCATATACAGTATCCCTCTATCCCTAGTTTACTGACGATTTTTTTTTTTAATCATGAAAATGTGTTGAATTTTGTCAAATGCTTTTTCCACATCAATTCAGATAATCTTTTGTTTTTATCCCCTTGTTGTATTACTGTGGCACATTAATTTATTTTCTCATGTTGAACAACTCTTGCATTAGGATAAATCCCACTTGGTCATGGTGTGTAACCCTTTTTACATGTATTCAGTTTACTAGTGTTTCGTTGAGGAAATTTCCATCTACGTTAGTAAGAGATGTTCACATTTCTTCTCTTGTGGTGTCTTTGCTGGGCTCTTACAATGAAAAGAAATATTTAGTTTTGGAAGATTTTGAGAATGAGTGGTGATAATCTTTATGTAAATATTTGGTAGAGGTCATCACTAAAGCCATTTTTATTTGAAGCTTTTTGATTACTGATTCAATTTCTTTATTTTTTTGTAAGTATATTCAGCTTTTCTACTTCATCTTGAGTCAGTTTTGGCAACTTCTGCAAATGTTTCCATTTTGTGTAGGTTATCTATTTTTGGTATATTTATTTTTATTTCTGTAAGGGAGAAATATTAATAACCTCAGATATGCAGATGACACCACCCTTATGACAGAAAGTGAAGAGGAACTAAAAAGCCTCTTGATGAAAGTGAAAGAGAAGAGTGAAAAAGTTGGCTTAAAGCTCAACATTCAGAAAACGAAGATCATGGCATCTGGTCCTATCACCTCATGGGAAATAGATGGGGAAACAGTGGAAACAGTGTCAGACTTTATTTTTGGGGGTTCCAAAATCACTGCAGATGGTGACTGCAGCCATGAAATCAAAAGACGTTTACTCCTTGGAAGGAAAGTTATGAATAGCATATTGAAAAGCAGAGACATTATTTTGCCAACGAAGGTCTGTCTAGTCAAGGCTATGGTTTTTCCTGTGGTCATGTATGGATGTGAGAGTTGGACTGTGAAGAAAGCTGAGCGCCGAAGAATTGATGCTTTTGAACTGTGGTGTTGGAGAAGACTCTTGAGAGTCCCTTGGACTGCAAGGAGATCCAACCAGTCCATTCTGAAGGAGATCAGCCCTGGGTGTTCTTTGGAAGGACTGATGCTAAAGCTGAAGCTCCAGTACTTTGGCCACCTCATGCGAAGAGTTGACTCATTGGAAAAGACTCTGATCCTGGGAGGGACTGGGGGCGGGAGGAGAAGGGGACGACCCAGGATGAGATGGCTGGATGGCATCACAGACTCGATGGACGTGAGTGTGAGTGAACTCCGGGAGTTGGTGATGGACAGGGAGGCCTGGCGTGCTGCGATTCATGGGGTTGCAAAGAGCGACTGAGCAACTGAACTGAACTGAAGATAATAATAATGTCATGTTTTTAACTGCTAATTTTAATCATTTGCATCTTCTCTACTTTTTTCCTACAGTCAGTCTAGCAAGAAACTTGCCAATATTTATAAATCTCTTAGAAAGCCAACTTTTAGATTTAGTGGTTCTCTATATTTTTTCTATACTCTAATTTATATCTTCTGTAATCTTTAGTATTTCTTTCTTTCCTCTACCTTTGGTTTAAATTTGCTTTTATATTTCTATTTGTAAGACAGGTTACTGATTTGAAATTTTTCTTCTTCTTCTTTTTTTTTTTTTTACTGTAGGCCTTGACATTAAATTCCAGTTTCTCTTGGAACATTGCTATTGTTACATCCCATTAATTTTCATGTGTCTCAAAATATTTTCTAATTTCCTTTGTAATTACTCTTTTGACCTGTTGGTTGTTTGAATTAGCCATCTAAGTGTCATGTTTGTGAATTTACCAGTTTTCTTTGTGTTCTTGATTTCTAACTTACTTTGTTGTAGTCAAAGAAGGTACTTCCTATAATTTCATTTTCTTCAATTTACTGAGGCTTCTTTTGTAGCTTAACATATGGAGAAAGTTCCATGTGCACATAAGAAACACATGTTTTCTGCTGTTTCAATATGGACTGTGTGTGTCGGTCTAGGGGGGGCTTCCCTGACGGCTCAGTGAGTAAAGAATCAACCTGCAAGGCAGGAGACATAGGAGAGTAGGATTTTCTGAGTTGTTCAAGTCCTCTGTTCCCTAATTTTTTTTTTTTTTTTGGTCTGGATCTTCTACCCATTATTAAGAGTGGGGTATTGAAGCTCCCCACCAGTACTGTGAAACTAACTCAATTCTGAATTTATTTCTCATAGTTCTAGGAGCTGGAAGTCCAAGGTCAGGTGTCAGCCTGGTTGGGCTATGAAAGCCCTCTTCTCAGATGTAGACTTCCCACTTCTTGCTGTGTCCTAACCTGGTGAGAGGGGCTAGGGAGCCCTGGGGGATCTCTTCTGTAAGATCACTAACCTCAGTCATGAGGTCCCACCCTCATGACACGTGCGTGTCCGAAAGGTCCCGACTCTTAACACCACCATCTTTAGGGGTGAGGATTGGTTGGGCTCTAACAATACTATATAGTTCCATTTGTGTGGAATTCTAGAACGGGCAAAACTGGTGATGAGGGCTTCTCAGGTGGCTCAATGGTAAAGAATTTACCCTCCAATGCAGGAGACACAAGTTTGATCCCTGGGTCAGGAAGACTCCTTAGAGAAGGAAATGGCGGCGATGCACTCCAGTATTCTTGCCTGGGAAATCCCAAGGACCGAGGAGCCTGGCGGGCTACAGTCCATGGGGTCACAAAGCGTCAGACATGAGTGAGGAACTAAACAACCGCAGCACAGTGACAGAAGACAGGTCAGTGGTGGCTGAGGTCGGTGGTCAGGGGAGAGGACGGATTAAAAAAAAACACACACAAAACCCCATGTGGGAACTCTTCAGGGGCCATAGAATGACTTTATGTCCTGATTGCAGTATCTGACTGTAAGCAACTGCCCAAATTCACCAAATGTGGATGGGCTTATTATGTGCAGTGAGTTTACACCTCAATCGAGCTGAAACTAAAAAGTAATCTCAGTTATAGAATGAAGTGAATATAAATGCATTTAATGAATATCTTTGTAAATAAACACTTGTTAAAATGATGATTTGTCATAATACTGATATTTTTGCTCTGCAATCTCATTTTGGCCTAATTTGGTCTTTTAGTAGAGTATGTTTGGGCTTCCCAGGTGGCGCTAGTGGTAAAGAACCAGACCTGCCAATGCAGGAGACCTAAGAGACATCAGTTTGATCTCTGGGCCAGGAAGATCCCCTGAAGGAGGAAATGACAACCCACTCCAGTATTCTTGCCTGGAGAATCCATGGACAGAGGAGTCTGGCAAGCTATTTACCAGTAAAAGCTGTACTGTCTTAAAAATGTGAAGCAGCCCCACGAAAACCTTAGTTTTACTTAGTTTTTGTGAGATAGTATTCTCAGGAGTGCTCATTTTCACTCACTCAGTGATGGCTGTGGGTCACAGAAACCCTCCATGGCACGGTGTTATTTTGTTCACGCCACTTTAAAATAGCAGGACGGACAGCACTAATGTCCCTTTCTAACACCCACAGATAGTTAGTGCCACATCCTGAAAAGAACTGTCCCATTTTGGGTTTTAATTGTAACTGTAGCTTTTTCTACAGTGGCTCAAACAGCTCATTTGAAATGTGGTGGAGCTAAGGGGTTATGCTGTGGCCACTTTACCCTGTGATGCATTAAAAGGTGTTATCCAACTGAAATGGAAATCACCGTTCTTGAAAACAAATTACAAATGGAGATCACAGGGCTTCACAGTAGCTTTAAGCTTCAGAGGGTCCATCCGAGACCTATTTCTTTCAGGTCCAAATTGCAGCCACACTGCTATCAAGGATAATAGGAGGTTGCTGAGGCCTGCTGATTACAAGGTGATGGTAAACAATGCTTTTAAACGCAGTGCCCAGAGAGAAGAATACACAACATTAATCGCTCAGATTCAAAAAGACTCACAAGAGGAAAGAGTGGTTTGCCTATGTGCTGTAGCTTTGGGATCCCTTGTAAGAACACTATTTCTTTCTTTTTTTTAATTGGAACTTTTTATTTTGCATTGGTGTATAACCAGTTAACAATGTTGTGATAGTTTCAAGTGGACAGCAAAGGGATTCAGCCATACATATACATGTATCCATTCTCCCCCAAAACCCCCATCCAGGCTGCCACATAACATTGAGCAGAGCTCCCTATGCTATACAGTAGGCCCCTTTTGGTTATCCATTTTCAATATAGCAGTGTGTACATGTTCATCCCAAACTCTGCAATGATCTCTTCCCCTATCCTTCCCCTTAGCCACCATAAGTTAGTGCTCTGAGTCACTTTCTGTTTTAAAAGTATGATCATTCACATCATTATTTTTTAGATTGCACATATAAGGGATGTCATATAATATTTCTTCCCTGTCTGACTTTCTTCACTCAATCTTCACTTCACTCAGAGACAATCTCTAGGTTCCTCATTTGTTTTCGTGGCTAATATTCCGTTGTGTTTGTGTACCACATTTTCTTTATCCGTTCCTCTGTCAATGAGCATTTAGGTTGTTTCCATGTTTTGGCTGTTATAAACAGTGCTGCAATGAACATTGGGATGAGAACACTATTTCTTATTCCTTAATAGTAACTGTCAGTGAAAGGAAAGGAAAGTGAAGTTGTTCAGTCGTGTCCAACTCTTTGTGACCTCATGGACTGTATTCTACCAGGCTCTCTGTCCATGGAATTTTCCAGGCCATAGTAACTGTCAACCTATGGCAAATCCTAATTGCTAGTCTGTTGGGGAAAAAAAAAATGGTGAATTTTGTTTTGTTCATGACCATGATGAGTTATAATTTTTACCATGATTATCTTTGACTTTGACTTCTCCTTTTACTTCGTGGAAGATAATGAGGACTGACTGGTGCCTAAGATCAAAGGTCCATTCCCTGGGATGAAAAGGTGCTTGAAAGCTTTCCAAATCTGGACTGCCACACTTATGAACTGCATGAGTAGGCCTAAGTGGTGAAGTCGAAACTCTGAATTCAGGCCTGAGCTTACCACAGCTGGTGTTTAGGTCTGATGGGCATGCAGATGACTGATTGATATAAGAATCTTCTGGTTGGTTGGCCTGAGACAAGAATATTCTGGTTGGTTGGTCTGAATAAACTTCTCATGTAGTAGTTTATTTACTATGTACACCTCTAGAGAATATCATTTATAGTTTACTTCTCCCATATTTAAATAAACTGGAGACAGAGATGACTATTCTATATCCATTTACAGGGTCAACTACCTCAGAAATATGTAAATAAAGTCTCTTCTCTCCCCTTATTAAGAATTTTAAACAGGTTTCTCTGTTTCATTAAAAATATTTCCTTAGTTCCGTATTCAAAGTCCTCAGTGATATGTCCTTCTCAACATCACTTGCCCTACAAAAGCTCACCCCAATGATGCAAGTTTTCAGTAATCCTCTGAGTTTTTCCATCTTTCTTAAGTGTATTTTTCCTAAAACACTCTTCATCAAATTGCCTATCTTAGTTTCATTGAATGTTCTGCCCATCCATCCATCCAACCATCCATCCAGGATTCCATCCATTAATCACTGATTAAAAGTTGACTACCTGGTACTGCAGATGAGAAGTGACATGAAAGAAAAAGATGTTGATTCAGTTCTCAACGTGCTCAAGGTCTAGTTGGAGAGGACAGGGTGGGGAATAAACACAATCTTAGCCCATTGCAGCAAGTGTGGTGGTTAAAATTTGTATTCAGAACAAGGATGGCACATGGAATCATCTCAGCCTCATATCTGATATTTCACTGCAGTTACTTAACTAGGTCACTGCTCACTCTACCGAGCAGTTGTCCTCAGGGTACCCTGTGAATGATTCCTGAGGGCTCATGCAATGTGGCTGTTAGGAATGTGGATGAATCACGATGTGATGTCAAGACCTCCACCTCCAGCAGACATTTAATCAACTATGAAGGTATCTTGAAGCTTCTAAATTCAGCACACATGGAGTGAGGACCCTTGGTGTGGAGTAGATCAGGCCGCATGGGCAACCGGCGTCTCTGTCCATGAACATGAGGCACATCTGTGCCCTTGAATGCTCGGAGGGCAGAAGCAAGAGCTGCGGTGCCAGGCCACCTAAGAAAGATACTAAAAAATAAGGAAGGGAAGGAGGGAGGGGAGAAGGCAGGGAAGGAAGAGAGAGCCAGAACCCCTTTAAGACTTGCTTCCTCCATGACCTTGAGTAAATTAACCTATCATCCTGACTCTAAGTTTCTAAGATTTATTGGAGGGGTCTGAGCTATATTATTTCTCAAATTCTATCTGTTCCAACACACTAATAGCTAAGAAGTTTCTGGAAGCTTTAAGCAATTTCAGCAATATTACCTTTTATGAGAAGAATTATAATGTATCTCTATCTTACATGTAGATATATGTCTCTATCTTATCCATCCATTTACCTATCTAGATATAGATGGATATGATTGGAAATGTGTGCCACTGCCCCCAGATGACCACCACTTTCTCCAGGTTCATGACCATCTTCTCAATGGCTTATGTTTCTAAAAATGTAAATGTATGAGCATTTTCTTTCTTTGCAATATAAACTTTGTTGATTCCACTCTTCATGCTAGAATGATTAGAGAAGCTTTGATTCTGTAGTTTGTCTCCTACTGTTGACAACCTGTAGGAGAGGCACGGTATGGGAGATAAGGTATAATTAGATTTCCTCCCAGTGTATTTTAGTCTTTGTTGCTGAGTAAGATACGGTGTAGTGCTGTATGTGGGGGTCGATGATAATTAAATGGCAATTCTATGTGACTATTTTTAAAGGACTAAACCAGTTGAACATTAACACATAAGAATCATATCACACTTGGCATCTCTGAAGCCACAGTCTACACAGCTGAGGATGCTCTGGCTGTCTTATAGAAAAAGGAAATCACTTCTACCTAACAGCAACTTATTTGAATGAGTGCCTTAAATTAAGATTTTATAACCATGATGTTATTTTTCTTAAGTAAGAGGTAATTAACTTTAACAGTTCTGTCTTGTTAGACTTACAGTTTGGGTATCTGTACGATTAGTTGTTCAAACCTTCTTGTGAGGATAAAGGGCGTGTATTTAAAAATATTTATGAGCACTAGGCCTTAACTGTGGGCCATCCCAGGCAGAGTGGCATGTGTGGCCATCTGACTTACGTGTGCTTAGTCGCTCGGTCGTGTCCGACTCTTTGCGACCCCAGGGACTGTAGCCCGCCAGGCTCCTCTGTCTGGATCCTGCAGGCAAGAACACTGGAATGGGTTGCTAATCCCCGCTCCAGAGGATCTCCTCAACCCAGGGATCGAACGCAGGTCTCCCGTATTGCAGGCAGATTCTTTACCATCTGAGCCACCAGGGAAGCTTAAATATGTGAGGTAGAAAATTGCAATGATTTAGGAGGCAAAAATCTCTCATCTCTGATGTATTCTATCTTTGAGCTTTATGACACATAGGAATGGAGATAAACTTTTTTATTTATTTCTTTGGCTGTGCTGGGTCTTAGTTGCAGCCCTTGAGATCTTTCGGCTGTGGCATGTAGGATCTAGTTCCCTGACCAGGGATGGAACCTCAGCCCACAGCACTGGGAGGGCAGATTCTTAGCCCCTGGATCACCAGGGAAGTCCCCTCTGGCAAGCTATTGTGAATTCCATTAAGCTGTAGTTTTGGATATTCTAGAATATCTATTTATTTCATAAATACAATTTGTGACTTCAGACATATGTCATAGAAGAGAAATATTCACCTCTCATTATGCAATCTAGCTCATGCTGTCCCAAAATTAGAACAAAAGGGAAAGGCATGTTTAAAAAGTTCAACTCAACATTTTAATTATGTTCAGACTTAATAAGAAAACTATACCTGCACCTTCATCATTTCTACTTACTGCTGCTGCTGGTAAGTCACTTCAGTCGTGTCCGACTCTGTGTGACCCCATAGACGGCAGCCCACCAAGCTCCCCCATCCCTGGGATTCTCTAAGCAAGGATACTGGAGTGGGTTGCCATTTCCTTCTCCAATTTTCTACATACTACTTAATACTGCTACTTACTACATAATATACATGATCATAAAACAATATAATGCTTTATGATCATAAGATCTGCCCGAGTGTCCATGACTTATCTATTTTTTCCACAAAGTTTTAGCAAAACATATGTGAAAATGTTCTGGCATGTTTTATCTGTTTGTTACTTTTATCCAGAAGTAACCATTTTTCCTCCTTCTCCATGACCTAAGAACTTTGAAGAGTATCAGATTTGTCTTGTCATGATCAAAGTACTCAATAATGTACACAAATGAAAGGCAGCTTCAGTTTCATGACAAATTCAATTCCATCACAAAGGTAGCTGACACTACAAATTTGTAACAAATTGGGCAATTCAAGAAGCTATATTAATGAATGCTATGAAGCACAGGGATCGTTTGTGTAAATGGAGTTGAAAAATACACCTGTTGTTTCCCGTGAGAGATAATAATCATATAGCCAGGTCATAGGATAAGACCTGCTTTCTTGATTCATGTGCATTAGAAAACAACCCTTCATTGTTACCTTGCATGTGGAGAGGGCTTGCAGATGGTACGGCTACAGGAAACGGAGCTGTGGGAATCATTTCGTGCAACCCTACACTCAGACAGGTGCCACTTTGAGACATTTTAATTGATCTCATTTGTTAGTTATACCTGTAAATTACACTGTTATCAGTCCTGAACAAGGAATGGAAACCAGCAATTGTTGCAGACTAAAGATAGTAGACCAAATCCCCAAATGGACCAGCCATATAGATTTCCTGGCTTTAGTTTCACAACAGTGCATTAGATGGAAATTGGATACCCGGAAAAATCCAAATTACACGAGGCTTCTTGTTTCTTTATATCACATTGACTAAAAACATGGCTTTATATTCTACAGCAGCCAAGCCTGCAGAGCATATATGAAGATGAGTAACTGTGTGCTAAGTGTGTGTGTCTGTGTGTGTGTGGTGTGTGTAAGAGAAAGGAACTTTAGAAGCTGTAAAGGGTCTTCTGTTTTCGTGCATGGTGAACAGCCCTGTGGTACAGTAAATATACTGCTTACCCAAGTTCTTGTTAGAAAGTGCCACTTTGCATCCAATTACAGTATGCTCCAATATCTGTGATGATGAGAAGATACAGGCCAAGAATAAAGAGGCATTCAAAAGTTGTAGATTTCAAGAGTATCCCAGCCGGGGTGGTGGTGGGGTGGTGAAGGTCTGCTCTTCTCTGTTTCTTTAAGGTGTTTCTCGTAAGTTTCTTTCGATGAGGATGCTGTTTAGGGGTTACGTATAATTTCAGCAGAAAGCCCATTACAAAAACAAACAAACAAAACCCCTAAATTTCACCTTCGCTCAGCATGAAAGAAATCTAGGCCATCTTTTCAAGCCCAGATACTTTTCTAGGTCCTCATCAGAGACAGTGTTGCCTGGACTCTAGAGCAGTCAGTGGAGTTGCGCCCCCTCAACATGATCCCAAAGCGTTTAGTGTCAGCAGCTCTGTGGGCTGGGACTCTGATCACAGGTGCCTGCTCCATCACTCGCTGGTCGTGTCCAACTCCTTGCGACCCATAGACTGTAGTCTGTCGAGCTCCTCTGTCCACGCAATTTCCCAGGCAAGAATACTGGAGTGGGTTGGCATTCCCTTCTCCAGGGGATCTTCCCAACCCAGGAACTGAACCTGCATTTCCTGCATTGGCAAGTGGATTCTTTACCACTGTGCCATCTAGGAAGCCTTTGGTTAGCTGAAGACCAAACCAAATCCCAGTTCAGTCAATAACTATATGAAACATAGTTCATTTTCATCTGCATTCGTAAGAATTACAGTGAACATCATGAAATCAATGTGATTAAATGTTCTAAACCATTCTGTTGTGATCACATTTAACAATGACTTTTACCTAGAAAAATATCAATGTAACTGGCTTATTAGAAATTGCTAAATGTGTCCTCAGAAAAAGGTAAAATATGTTCTTTTGATCAAAACTGAACTTGCAGTTATCACCTCATCATGTTTGTCATCATCATTTGTCTCTCTAATCCCTGATTTAAGTAGTTAAAGTGCTCTATTTGACTTTTGAAGTTTTCCCTTTTAAAAAACAAGTTCATAGTATTTGTAAGTGATGGCTTCCCTGGTGGCTTGGTTGGTTAAGAATCCAAATTCAATGCTGGAGACCTGGGTTCGATCCCTTGGTTGGGAAGATCCCCTGGAGGAGGGTATGGCAACCCATTCCAGTACTGATGCCTGGAGAATCCACATGGACAGAGGAGCCTGGTTGGCTATGGTCCATGGGGTCATAAAGAATCGGACACAACTGAGCGACTAAGCATGTAAGTGAGATAAGAACAGCATATAAACATTCGGAGAATATGATTAAAAATAATAATAAACTGAGGTGAGAAGCCGTGGCAGATGCTGTTGCTTCAGTTCAGTTCAGTCCAGTCGCTCAGTCGTGTCCGACTTTCTGCGACCCCATGAATCGCAGCACACCAGGCCTCCCTGTCCATCACCATCTCCCCGAGCTCACTCAGACTCACGTTCATCGAGTCCGTGATGCCATCCAGCCATCTCATCCTCTGTCGGCCCCTTCTCCTCCTGCCCCCAGTCCCTCCCAGCATCAGAATGTTTTCCAATGAGTCAACTCTTCGCATGAGGTGGCCAAAGTACTGGAGTTTCAGCTTCAGCATCATTTCTTCCAAAGAAATCCCAGGACTGATCTCCTTCAGAATGGACTGGTTGGATCTCCTTGCAGTCCAAGGGACTCTCAAGAGTCTTCTCCAACACCACACTTCAAACGCATCAATTCTTCGGCACTCAGNTCACAGTCCAACTCTCACATCCATACATGACCACAGGAAAAACCATAGCCTTGACTGGACGGACCTTAGTCAGCAAAGTAATGTCTCTGCTTTTGAATATGCTATCTAGGTTGGTCATAACTTTTCTTCCAAGAAGTAAGCATCTTTTAATTTCATATAGGCAGTAATGATGGGATACAGGGCCTTTTTCACTGCAGGATACACCAGAGAGCGGTTCACGCTTGCGGCCCTTGAAGCCCAGGCAGGGCAAAGGCGTGTGACCCAAGGGTACCCATACCTCCTTTTGTGAAAGCTCCACGACTGACTCAGGAATGTGGACACAGTTTAAAATCTAGTCATAGTACTGCTGCTGTGTTCTTTAGCCATGACTGTCAGGCCACTGACAACATTCTAACCAGATTGCTACTGTGGCTGTGGTTTCTGCTGTCTAGCCTAACTTTTGTCTCCCTTATTTTTAAAAAGTCTATTTCACAGTGTTTATAGGGATCTTCCCACCCTACCTATAGAGAAACGGCAAGGTTTAGTCACCTTCATGCAGGAAAAGGCACCTCCATGTTGATTACACCACTTTTATACTCTTGCAATCTCTCTTTCTCTCCTCCGTCACTCCCCTTTTCCCTCCCTCTCCCCTCCTCTTTCTCTCTTATATTGGGTTGGCCATAAAATTCATTCAGGTTTTTCCATAAGATGTTTTTAAATTAAATTTAATTATTATTATTATATATATTTTTTACTTTACAATATTGTATTGGTTTTGCCATACATCAACATGAATCCGCCACAGGTGTACAGATGTTCCCAATCCTGAATCCCCCTCCCTCCTCCCTCCCCATACCATGTATAATATCATATAAGAAATGAATTGCCAGTCTAGGTTCAATGCAGGATACAGGATGCTTGGGGCTGGCACACTGGGATGACCCATAAGATGTTTTGAATCTGAAGCATATCTTGGCTAGCATATGATTGAATCATGACTTTTACTCTTTAATCCATTCTGCCAACATCTGCTTTTTTGATTGGAATATTTAATTCATTTACATTTACTGTAGTATTATGATTTATTATAATAATATGTTAATTATAATCCATATATTAGCAGGATTTCTGCCTGCTATTTTGCTGGTTTTTGTTTGTTTCTTAGAGATTGCTGCAAGTTCTAAAAATGTTGAAACTGACAATTTTGGCCAGTGTTCTTACGGCTTTTATGGAAGAGAGGACCTTAAAAGTTCTCCCTCTGCTATTTCTGTTGATGTCAGTGTTGCATTTCTTTGTGCTTCTCTTTTGTGGTTTTATTGCTGTGTTCAGTCACTCAGTCGTGTACAACTCTTTGTGACCCCCATGGACTGCAGCATGGCAGTCTCCCCTCTCCTTCACCATCTCCCGGAGTTTACGCAAACTCATGCCCATTGAGTCAGTGGTCCTGAGGCAATAGACCTCTAGAGTTAGAGTGTACCTTAAACCAGCTATAAAATGGGTATGTTTAATGTTTATTGTAACTATAGATACAGTGTGTTCAAATTCTTCTAGAGGATGTGCGTTGTCTTCCCTTCCTGGCTGTGAGGTTTGCCTGTATTCTACTTCTCAGAGAGAATCTCAGTCTCGCAGTTCTTTCAGCTGTAATCTACTGCTGTTACTAGATGTGTGTCAGTGTGGTTGGGGTGTGCAGGGAGGGAGACATTCTCTGATAGTCTAATTAAGTCTCAGTTTCTTAGTGTGCTAGAGTTTTGGGTGGTTGACTTTCAAAACTATTTCTATCCCTACTCCAGTATTAGGGATAAAGTCTCCTAGGAAGTTCCTCTCTCTTATATTTTAATGCTTCAGTATTTTTCCTTTTAACAACTGTGGCGGATCTCTAGCGGTGTCTTATTATGTTTTAATTTGCATATTCTGACTTCTAATATCAACTTCTAATATCTGACTTCTAATATCAATGCTTGCTCTTTGGAAGAAAAGTTATGACCAACCTAGATAGCATATTAAAAAACAGAGACATTACTTTGCCAACAAAGGCCTGTCTAGTCAAAGCTATGGTTCTTTCCAGTAGTCATGTATGGATGTGAAGGTTGGACTATAAAGAAAGCTGAGTGCCGAAGAATTGATGCTTTTGAACTGTGCTGTTGGAGAAGACTCTTGAGAGTCCCTTGAACTGCAAGGAGATTCAACCAGTTAATCCTAAAGGAAATCAGTCCTGAATACTCATTGGAAGGACTGATGCTGAAGCTGAAACTCTAATACTTTGGCACATGATGTGAAGAACTGACCCACTGGAAAAGACACTGATGCTGGGAAAGATTAAAGGCAGGAAGAGAAGGGGACTACAGAGGATGAAATTGTTGGATGGCATCACAGACTCAATAGACATGAGTTTGAGTAAACTTAGGGAGTTGCTGATGGACAGGGAAATCTGGCGTGCTGCAGTCCATGGGGTCACAAAGAGTTGGACATGACTGAGCAACTGAACTGAACTGAATATCGACTGGCTACAGAGAAGTCATTATTCTGTGGATATTTTCTTCCTCTTACAGTCTCTTACCTATTTTCTACTGGATCCTCATTTGTTTTGTATTATAGAAGGTCTTCAAACGACACTTGCTCTTTGGAAGGAAAGCTATGACAAATTAGAACAGCATATTAAGAAGCAAAGACATAACTTTGCCAACAAAGGTCTGTGTAGTCAAAGCTATGGTTTTTCTAGTAGTCATGTAGATATGTGAGAGCTGGAGCATAAAGAAGCCTGAGTGCCGAAGAACTGATGCTTTTGAATTGTGGTACTGGAGAAGACTCTTGAGAGTCCCTTGGACAGCAAGGAGAGCAAACCATTCAATCCTAAAAGAAATCAATCCAGAATATTCATTGAAAGGACTGATGCTGAAGCTGATATGCCAATACTTTGGCCACCTGATGGGAAGAACCAGCTCATAGGAAAAGACCCTGATGCTGGTAAAGACTGAAGGCAGGAGTAGAAGGGAGGGTGGGACATAGGATGAGATGGTTGGATGTCATCACTGACTCAATGGACATGAGTCTGAGCAAACTCCAGGAGATGGTGAAGGACAAGGAAGCCTGGCATGCTGCAGTTCACGGGGTCACAAAGGTCAGACATGACTTAGTAACTGAACAAAAATAGTCATAATGATAGTCAAAACACAGATCTATACCAGATTTTTTCATATTAATGTAACTTTATTAATACAATTGGAGAAGGCAATGGCACCCCACTCCAGTACTCTTGCCTGGAAAATAGCACGGACGGAGAAGCCTGGTGGGCTGCAGTCCATGGGGTCGCTAAGAATAGGACACAACTGAGCGACTTCACTTTCACTTTTCACTTTCACACATTGGAGAAAGAAATGGCAACCCACTCCAGTGATCTTGCCTGGCGAATCCCAGGGACAGGGGAGCCTGGTGGGCTGCCATCTATGGGGTCACAGAGTCGGACACGACTGAAGTGACTTAGCAGCAGCAAGTACTGACATCTCCATCTCTTAGTTCTTTCCTCTGTCATCACCTAAACTTCACCGTTCCAGGCACTCCCTTTTCTAGTTCCAGTGGAAAAATGCTTTTCAAGACTTCATGTTTTCTGATGGCCCATTGTTATGTACTCAGTCCCAGATTTAAGTGGTAGAGAAATAGACTCCACTATTTTATAGGACAAATGGGGAGATCCAGTTGCAAAAGGAGTTTGGAGCCATTTGGGGACTGACTTATATTCAATTTACAGGCTTAACACTTTTATTGTTTACAGCATTTGATCCATGGAAGACACTAAAATATTTGCCGCCTGACCGACTCACTAATGAATTCTGTGAAGGTAGGTTTTCATATTTCAAATTGAAGAATAGAATAACTTTATATGCAATTACTTTTCTTCTTCTCTTAAGACCAGCTGCCTTGAAATGGTTGCCTGCTTAACTGTTGCTTTAAGTTATGGCCACTCATTCTTATTTCAGTTTAAGAAATTCAGTAAAATGTATCCACATTTCATCATGGCAATGTGTTAAAAATAGACCACTTGACCGACTTTTGCAGGTTAGAGGCTTTAAACATCCAGATGATGAGGAAGAAACAGCTTTAACATTTTGTTAGTTGAGATAAGAATGGAATATGTAATACTGGCTGGGAGATTTCTCTCCTCCCCAAAGACAAACAGATAGGATGGCATATGCTATTCTAAATGTGGTGCTGCTCAGGGCCGAGCACAACTAGCTCAACAGTAGCGATTAGATGACTCAGCTTCAAAAATGCTCCTTGACTACACTGAGCAGTCAAGTGATCCAGAATGAAACACATTGAAAGCTGTAGTTAGTATATTAGATATATTTGACATTTTTTCCCCCTTTGTTTCAAGGCTAGTTTGATTTACTACCGTTTTTTGCTTGAAAAGTCATGATAAAAAAAATTTTTTTTCACCTCTTCTTGATGTGGTCTGAAAGTTAGCAAGGACTGGACATTCTCATCTCTGATGGATGCAACAGTTGGTTTAACAAATAATTCTCAAAGTTGATCCACAGAAAAGTGTTTTTTT
Source organism: Redunca redunca (assembly GCA_006410935.1). Lineage (NCBI taxonomy): Eukaryota > Metazoa > Chordata > Mammalia > Artiodactyla > Bovidae > Redunca > Redunca redunca. The sequence continues at coordinate 280,386 of SJYQ01000953.1, forward strand.
TTTTTTTTTAAATTAAAGTATGAATTCACATTTTCTTTCTAGAACTAGTCTTGTCAGGTTGTGCGGTTGGAATCCTCACATGTAACAGGTTAATGTCTTTAGACATACTTATGAAAGCTGCCATGAGCATCATATTTCTTGGTTCTATGATTAGGTTTCACAGGTTTGAGTACAATTATCTAGTTTCCTACTGCATCCTACTGTTTTAATTGCTCCATTCTTTTCTGCCACTCATCAGCTCATCTGCCTGGAGGTCAAACGGGACCAATTCCTAATCAAGGCCAATGGCAACCGTGACTGCATTGGGCCACCATGTTTCATCTGTCAAGGGGCATCTATCATTCCTCTCCTTGTCAAAAAGAAAATTAAATTAGACTAACACAAATCTCTATTTTTTTCCCTGATTAAAGGCCCATGTCCTCCCTAGGCATGGCCTGACACGATTTTGACGTGTGAGAGACTCAATGTTCTTACAACATTATTTGGTGAAAGTGTGCCTGTCTCCTTGGGTCATTATTCTTCAGATTCACTTGCTTTTCATGGACTATAGGCTAGATAATCTAGATCTCCTTTGGGGTGTTAATTAAAAAGAGTATCCAAAATTAATCAACGGACTCACCAGGGCGAAGGGGAGCTGTCTGAAGACCTTGGAATATAACACGCTCTGGTACAGAGAAATGAGCCCTTGGCTATTGACAGAAAGCAAATAAGTGTACAGACTGCAATGTGACATAAAAATTCATATATATATACAAGTACACACTCATTTTTCTTGTCAGCTTGTCAACTTTAATTATAAAGGTTGATTTGCTATTTGGCAGATCTCAACATTGTAGATGCTGGCCATTTGAAAAGCATCGTGCAGTCAAGATCTTAGAACAATGGCACAGGAAGGCAATGGATGAGTGACGTATTTAAAGCCCACACTGAGTGCTAAAATACCTGAATCATTCCTGAATTATAAAAGTTATGTCATCTCTTTAAGAAATAATGTATTTTATCTATAACAGGAAAGTGATAATAGATAAAAATCTTGATTTAAGAGGTGTAATTTTCATCATATTTTGCATTATTCTTTTTAAAGTTTCTTTAGTATATTTCTATCGGGCATTGAGAATTTTCTTAGAATTTTAGGCTAAAAGTAAACTTTTTTTTTTAATCAAAAACCTGGGGTTTTGAACACACAGGAAATCGAGTAATTTCCAATGCTTTAACTTCAACAGGCATTGTTTCTTCACTTCTAACTTATAGAATCAAAATTTTTGTTTTTTGGTTATTCTTATTTAGTTAATTAAATACTAGTGTCTCTGTACCTGTTTGTTGATAGCTCCCGCTTGAACAGTAACCTTCACTTTGCTTTCACCAAAGCAAAGGTGATGAGGTCTCATCCTACAGTGCAGAATTTCAACATTTTTTTTTCAAAGTTGAGACAGCAGGGGAACCTACTTTTACTTTTTTAAACATTTTATTTATTTTTTAATCGGGAGATAATTGCTTTACAATATATTGTGTTGATTTCTGCCATACAGAAACAGAAATTGGCCATAGGGATTTTCATGTCCCCTCCCTCTTGAACCCCCCATGCACCTCCCACCCCATCCCACCCCTCTAGGTTGTCACAGAGCACTGGATTTGAGCTCCCTGTGTCATACAGCAAATTCCCACTGGCTATCTATTTACATATGGTCAAGTGTATGTCTCAGTGCCACTCTCCCAATTCATCCCATCCTCCCCTTCCCCAACTGTACTCTCTACGCCTGCATCTCCATTGCTGCCCTGCAGATAGGTTCATCAGTACCATCCTTCTAGATTCCATATATATGCATTAATATATGGTATTTGTTTTTCTCTTTCTGACTTACTTTACTTCAATCTGTATAATAGGCTCTAGGTTCAAAATGCTGTTTTGTCAGACGGTAGACTCAGAGAGCTTATATTCTCTAAGGACGGGTGCCCCTTCAAAGCCTAATCTTATCTACAGGGAACAGAAGTGAAAAGCCTGTACATGGGATCCAGAAGTAATGTTTGGATCCTAAGTTTTCCTGGGGTTTGGACTGAACGTGGTATTGTTGGAACTTGCAAGGCAGTATTAGTCTAACTTGCAAATTAGTGACATTCAGTTCATTCAGTCGCTCAGTTGTGTCCGACTCTTTGCGACCCCATGAATCACAGCACGCCAGGCCTCCCCGTCCATCACCAACTCCTGGAGTTCACTCAGACTCACGTCCATTGAGTCCGTGATGCCTCAATGCCACTCATCTTCTGTCGTCCCCTTCTCCTCCTGCCCCCAATCCCTCCCAGCATCAGAGTCTTTTCTAATGAGTCAACTCTTCGTATGAGGTGGCCAAAATACTGGAGTTTCAGCTTTAGCATCATTCCTTCCAAAGAAATCCCAGGGCTGATCTCCTTCAGAATGGACTGGTTGGATCTCCTTGCAGTCCAAGGGACTTTCAAGAGTCTTCTCCAACACCACAGTTCAAAAGCATCAATTCTTCGGTGCTCAGCCTTCTTCACAGTCCAACTCTCACATCCATACATGACCACAGGAAAAACCATAGCCTTGACTGGACGGACCTTAGTCGGCAAAGTAATGTCTCTGCTTTTGAATATGCTATCTAGGTTGGTCATAACTTTTCTTCCCAGGAGTGAGCGTCTTTTAATTTCATGGCTGCTACTTTATTACAAAAAGTAAGTAGTTTCTTACTCCAAACCAACACTCTGATTTAGGTCTGTCAAAAAAAAAGAAAAGAAAAGTAACTAAGGCAAGTCATTCTTTGTTCTTTCTCAGGGCAATTGGATATGTATTCCAAGAACTGAATTGCGTATCTTAATAATCTAATTTCTCAAAAAGATTTTTCTTTTGATGTGGACCAGTTTTAAAGTCTTTATTGAATTTGTTACAATATTGTTTCTTTTTTATGTTTTGGTTTTTTGACTGCGTGGTGTCTGGGATCTTAACTCTGACCAGGGATTGAACATGCACCCCTGCACTGGAAGACAAAGTCCCAGTCACTGGACCACCAGGGAAATCCCTTAATAATCTCATTAACATTACCTGCTTGACAGCATGATTACATGTGGTTTATTTGTAATGGACACTATCTACTTGAAGGCTATAAAATATTCCTACTTGACTGTGTATATCAAAGACATTCTACAAAATTATATTTCTTGACTCATTTTTAATTTAATGTTATTCCCATCAGGAAAACAGTTTTATGTGTTATTGGTTTAGTGTCAGCAAACTTGATTATTGGCAAGAGAGAAATGTAGGCAAAAGACAAAAACACATTTCCACAATCAGTTTGAAGGACACAGTACAATTTTGTTTGTTTGGCTTTGATTTTTTTTTCATAGACATATAGATATAACTTAAAATGCATAAGTAGTGTCCAAACCTTTATAAAATATTCTTTTCTTAAATTCTATATTCTGAATGTTGGCAACAAGAATAATTTATTAATGTTATTCATACTTGCTTCAACTATTTTGGTATAATTGATAGTTCAATGGTCTCTTAAGTATTTTCTCCAAAGAGAGTGCTCAAATTTCTGGTTCTTTTTACCTTCAATATGAAAAAGAGTTTAGTCTGACTAAGTACCTGGAATAGTAGTTCCTATCTGTCATTTCAAAGCATAATATTACAACCAGACCAGATTTTCCCAGAATTCTTTTGTCTCACATTTGCTTTCATTCAGCAAAGATTTACTGACTTCTAATGTACATGCTATCAGAGAAAGTATGTTCTGACAAGGGTATAATTTTCCCATAACAATACACATCATTATTTCTTAAATATTGCTTAGTAACAAATGGATAGTCATAAGGGAAATGGGCATGTTTTTAAGTCATTCAGTGAGTGGATACTGGAATCCAAGTAAATAACCAAAAACCGTGGTTCCTCAGGTCATTCTTGTCATTCCTGCAGTGTCTGGTCCTTTTAGTCTCCATCTGCGGCCACTCTTCAGAGGAGGAGAGCAGAGAATGACATCTCTTTTCAGAGGTAATGAGGGCTTATCCACCACTTTGAATTCCATTTAATAATCTCTGGGTTGAGTAAGTTAACTCTTTTTGAAACTGTAAAACTGTGACTAGGAAAAAGAAAGTACCAGGACCTACTGAGTGGATGAAAAACTGGAGTCCAAAACAGAAGAAATAAAGCCAATGTAGCACCACAGAAGATACAATAGGACAGAAAAAATCACGTTTACAAGAAATTCTCTTACATGTATAGTACTATATGGGATTGCCAGCGTTGGAAAGAATAAATCTCTTGGGCTGGAAAATGGTGAGAAGTCGCAGAACCTATGATCCGGTCCAATAAATGGCCACCAACTGTCATCGAAGGAGAGGTGATTCTGTTCACAGTAGAACTTTCCTTTGCTAAGTAGGCATGCCATGCTGTGATGAGAATTCTCCTGGGCTTTCTCCATACGGTCTCAAGTACCTCCTCTAAATAAATACTCAAGAATTATTCAGAGTCACTGTCAGTTTTCCATACTACCCATGTGTCTCTGGACTGCTATCTCAGTTTGACTACAAGTTTTCAAATCTGTGCCAACCCAATATTTCTAAATCATGACTATTGAATAATGAATCAGTTTTCCGTTCTATAAAATAAGTTGTCAAATTGTCGATAGCCTAATAAAATAGTTCAGCACAGAAGTAGTTAATAATCAGTATGTAAAATTAATATTAATATAAGTTTATCGATATAAGCACATTTGTCTTCACTATCATTTTATTTTCTTAGATGAATTATCTTTATAAAATAATATTCTGTAAGCTATTTTTAAAGTTGTAATATTCTTTATGTGCAAAGGCTGTGTAAACTTGTACAAATCAGGGAGCAGATTCACTAGAATATGACAGAAACTAGTAAATTTGTGTAAACTTTAAGAAATATGTAATCCATGCTTAATTAAAACAAAATTCTAAACATTTACATTAGCTAGTGAAAAATAACAGTGGTGTTTTAGAATTAAGATTTTACATTTTCTGTATTTTTTAAATTGGTAAAATTAGATGCTATAGATACTTAAATCTGTTCTTTCAAATTATGTGTCCTATATTATTCTTCAACTAAATTTCTATGGAGCTTATAATATACATTCTTACCTGGCTAGACTTGAATATTCTCCTTTTATTTTGGAGTACAAGTGATTTTATATAATTGAATAAGTATAAAATATATATTTATTATAGATAACGCTTACATTATCTATAATACATAACATGCTGCATTGCTATTCAGTTGCCAAGTCATGCCTCACTCTTTGTGACCCTATGGACTCCAGCACACCAGGCTCCTCTGTCCTTCACCATCTCCTGGAGTTTGCTCAGATTCATGTCCATTGAGTCCATGACACTATCTTACCATCTCATCCTCTGCTGCCCTCTTCTTCTTTAGCCTTCACTCTTTCCCAGCATCAGCATCTTTTTCTGGTGAGTTGATTCTTGGCGTTGGGTGCTTTTTATGATATATAGCATACAATGTGATATTTTGTTATTCTATGGAATAACAAAAATAGTGGTAGCAAATATCCCCAAACATAAACTCATAAACCAAAGATATTGGTAAAACTTGATAAAAATAAGAAGAGGGAAATAAACTCATCAAAACGTCTTAAGAGAACTTCTAAACTATCTTTCAGTTACTTATTTTAAATAAACTAAATGTATAAGGAAATCCTTCTAGCATGAACCAAATTATCAATCCTTCAATAGTCTAACTGGATTTAAATTCTCCAGATAAAAGCTGTGAACATGTGGCTTGATAGGGGTCTGACACAGAAACAGAATTTTGAAATCCAAATAGTTGTGAAGATAGTCCAGACTGTCATGTGTGAAGCACTGGGGTTGATGAAGATGGAGCAGAAACTTCTGAGAGAGTTAATGTTTTGATAATGGCAGAGTAGAATTAAATTATCTTTTGAAAATGACCCAGAGAATTTCCTAGTGGTCTAGGAGTTGACTTTCCCTTCCAATACAGGAAGCACGCTTTCAATTCCTGGGTGGGGAACTAAGATGCCACATACCTTCAGGCCAAAAATCCCAATACATAAAACAAGCAAGATGGTAACAAATTCAGTGAAAACATTGAAAATGGTCCACATCAAAAAAAATCTTAAAAAAATTTTTTTTAAATAAAAATGACTCAGAAGCTCCTTAACTGCCTTTCTTGTTAATTTGATTAACAAAAAAGAATAGCATAAAATGAAGTAAGAAACGCATGACCATAATTTCCAGACTATTTAGGAAACATATCAGGTGGGCATTAAGATTGTGTTGTGTGATTCAGCACATGGAGAGTTCTTCCACAAATGTACTTATGGACACATATTTAAAACTTATGTTCTCGTGCCGGTTTGCGACCTTAATCATAAATGGTTTAAATTATTTTTACTAAATGAGAAATGTGCTTTAAAGATCTATAGAGCTTGAATATAGACTATTTGTAATTTCTCTTCAGAATATACATTTATTTTTTAAAACAATTACTTAAAATTAGTAATTTATGCATCCCATGATTCAGATTCATGAATTCATATATCTGTGCATTAAATCATGTAAGTGCTTGATATTGAAACCACATTTTTAAAAATTCAACGCAGTTCAATGCTCAAATGCATTTGTGGAAGTTTGCCACATCTTTAGATTTTCAATGGAAGCCAAGCATTGTGATTCTAATTTTTAAATTTTGAATACAAGCACACATGGGACCTTGCCAGATTCTGCATCAACAAACTGAAACTTAGAAATAACCTACCTAGGAAAACAACTGACTTGAATCTTACCTCATAATTATTCCTTCTCTATTTGTTTTTCTTGGAGATAAAACTAACACAGGATTTTACCCCTCAGCAAACAACAGTCTACTTTGCCCTGTCTAGCTAGAAATAGATCAACATAGCAAGCTGTATTTCCTGTTCACTTAGTCCTGGCCCAATCATTTCAAATGGAGATTCTCTCCTTACTTAAAAATACATCTGTAATGAAAAAAGTGTATTATTTTAGAAGAGATAGTATGTGAAAAGAGGATTTGACTATTTTTTTGAATGAAAATTAGAGGTAACTATCAGGAAAATCATTTTTGTGTTTCTATTAACCTTTTGGAGACTGGGCTTCCCTTGTGGCTCAGCTGGTAAAGAATTCACCTACAATATGGGAGACCTGGGTTTGATCCCAGGATTGGGAAGATCCCCCGGAGAAGGAAAAGGCTACCCACTCCAGTATTCTGGCGTGGAGAATTCCATGGAACATGGAGAATGTTCCTGGAGAACATTCCATGGGGTCACAAAGAGTCAGACATGACTGAACAACTTTCACTTTCACTTTCACCTTTTATCCTGAGCTATTCAGTCTTGACAAACTTAAAAAAAGTACTGAAGTTTCATGTAATGAATTTGACTTATCAATTTTTCTCCTGTTTCCTCCTGGTGAGAACTAGCATTTTACTTTAGCCAGTCAGAGTAATTCCAGTGAAAATCAGTCTGAATGACATATCATAACTAGATTACATGTATGGTTTGTTTCCACAAAGTCAGATTAGTCAGCAAATTTAAAATTAGTGCGATTTTATACAAGAAATCAAAAATTATCTAATTTCTTCCAAAAGAATTGTTGCAGGCATTAAGACACTGTCATCTTTCACCCAGAGAATATTTTTTTTCTGAAATGGGGATTAAAAAAAAAAAATCTTTGAATTAACTTTATTAAATACAACTTATAAGAGTTCAAAAAACAAAATTCATAAATGTCAAGACTTATTTTAATGGTAATCTTTCACCTATAATACGTGAGGATAACAAGTTTGTATTCATACAGAGGTGTTAATTAATGATTGGCAAACCTTTGCCAATTATTGACACATTTTTCTCGAAACCTGTTATGTGAAACATTCTAATGAAGACATCATTTATTAGTAATAATATACTTTTGATTTTTCTTAAATGTGAAAAAGGAATTTAAACAATTTACTTGGTTTCAGCCACTTTTAAAATCACAACAGGTAAGAAAATTGCACTTTGCCTGGCACCTTATAAGCTCCAGGAAAAGTTATAACCTTTGAAGGCAAATTCGGGACCTCGCCCTTCACATCTTGGAGAACTCAGCTTTGAAGCTGAGCACCAGCCTGTTACTGCTGGCCACAAAGCTGCTCGCTCATTATCTGTGAATGAATATTGTATTGGACCTTAACTTCCAACAATAAGGTCTGATAGTTTGTGAAAAAGAACAAAAGAACAACCCTTTTGTCTTCCCCAGACCATTCCTACCCAGAGTCAGAAGTTGGCATAACTCATTTCGCTCAGTCCTTCAGTCGTGTCTGGCCCCATGCACCATAGACTGCCAGGCTCCTCTGTCTGTGGAGTTTTCCAGGAAAGAATGCTAGAGTGGGTTGCCATTTCCTTCTCCAGGGGAATCTTCCCAATCCAGGGATCAAACCTGAGTCTCGTGTGTCTCCTGCATTGGCAGGCAGATTCTGGGAAGCCTCATAACTCATTACATATGTACAATGAATGGAAAACATTAGCAGGCATTTTTGTCCCCATTCCCTGTGATAATGATCTCTTGCACACTGCCTGCCTTTGATCCCTTGGCTCCACAAGCATAGAAGGGAAACGTTTTCACAAAAATATGCCAATGTTTGCAGTAGTTAGCTTCACAGTAGCTCTAATAAGCCCTCTTTAGAAAGGATGTGTATAATGGTGGGGCTTCCCTCGTGACTCAGCAGTAAAGAATCTGCCTGCAAGGCAGGAGAAGCAGGAGATGCTGATTTGATCCCTGGGTGGGGAAGAGCCCCTGGAGGAGGAAATGGCAGTCCACTCCAGTGTTCTTGCTTGGAGAATCCCATGGACAGAAGCCTGGTGGGCTATACAGTCCATGGGGTCACAAGAGTTAGACACAACTTACCAACTAAACCACCACCACCGCTGTAAGTGGCAGGAATTATTGCTGAAGATGCTGACAATCACCCTTCCCTCCCCTCTTCCTCTGACCCTATTTTATGCACATTTTTGGGGGAAAGCAGTACAGTAGGACCATCCAGTTTCAGAGGGGAGGCTGGAGGCTAAATGCAGAAGATACACATAGCCATTGCCTTGAGTGAACTTGCCGCAGAGTGAGCATCACGAGAGAGACCGAGCAAATCTAGAAGTGAAAACTGTTCCTTAAGGAGCCTTTGTTGTTTGTCACTCAGTCATGTCAGACTCTTTGCGACCCCAAGGACTGTAGGCTGCCAGGTTCCTCTGTCCATGGGATTTCCCAGGCAAGAATACTGGAGTGGGTTGCCATTTCCTTCTCCAGGGGATCTTCCCCACCCAGGGATCGAATCCAGGTCTACTGCATTGACACGTGTACTCTTTACCACTGAGCCAGGTGAACTGGCCTGGAGAATCCCAAGGAACCCTTAGGAACCCGAGGAATACCAAGGAACCCTTAGTGAAGTAGAAATACCACTGGTTTTTCCCATGTAGACTCCACTCTGTAGGAAAAGGATTTCTCTGAATGCTATGTTGTTCCAGAAGGATGGTGAAGGAAGGAGCCTACTCTTCTCTAGGCTGGAGGCATATTTTAAGTATGTCCCTGCAATGAGGACTGAAGAGGCAAATGAACAGCAAGGAGCAGCTTGTTCACTCCCATTACAAACATCAAGATGCTCCCCACCCCCCCGCCCCCGCCGCCCCATTGCATCTGGGAGGCACTTTCCCATGGCCCCACACCCCAGCTGGTGTCCAGCACCTTGAGTGTGATCCACACTCATGGCTCAAGTTCCCACCTGGTGCACAGGAAATGCCCCATGCAGCCGCAACATTTGTGTAGCCAGCCACGGCATGGGCATGAGATACACATTCTCTTGCAGCATCTTCACAGCTGGCCCAGGAGCTGAGCACTACCAGGTTGCCTGTTTAATCAGTGAGAGAATGGAGGTTTGGCGAAGTTCTAGAGATCACTCTGGCAACAGAAGCAGAGCTGGGGAGGGATGCCAGGTCTATGAAACACTACTCTAGTCTTGAGTTCCACAGCTCCCCATAATGGCTTATTGAAAGAATTCTTACCTTAAGTTGAACTTGATTGTTTGATAAGTGGCTCACACACATTGCTCGAGCAATCCTCCAAATCCAATCTGAAGTAGGTCAGAAATTTGCTTTATTTTATAGTTGATCAGACTAAGATTTGTAGCTGTGGCTTGTTCTGGATGGAGCCCCAACTCAAGGCGGGACCTGCTTCCAATCAGAGTGCCATGCCCTGCTCACACCTCACCCCTCTGTGACACTGTACATGGGCCAGGAAACTCCCAAGGACATTGTCTTGCTGGAGATGGCTGCTCCTCTCCACAGATGGTGTTTGGTGCCATCTGTGTTGGTGCCAACGCCCCTCTTTTCCATGAAGCACTCCTGGTTACTAACCAAACTTCATCACTCAGAACTGCCTCTTCAGCTACTCCTCCAGCCCTGGTCCCATTCTCTAAGCACCTAACATGCTGACCCTTAACTGTGCTATTTTCAAAGGTAAGGTGGCATTTTCAGTGCCTGTGTTTGTGCAGAAACCTAACTCACACCACCAGTGGCTTTGGTTCCAGGCAGGTGCTTCATGCATTCATTCATCTACCAGCATTTCTTTATGAACTCCCTACTATGTACTCTTCACCAGACAGTGGCTTCCAAGGGTAAGGAATATCAGTAAGCACAAAGGACTCTTGCTTATTCTCCTTTTTCTGAGGCCAAAATAGAATAGCAGACAAAATCTTTTTGAAGACTTTATTCCCACATTTACCATTGCATTGCCAAGCAAATATTCATGCTCTAAATATCACTCCTGGGCACCACCTCCTTTCCTTGTTTTCTGTGTAGAACAGATCCTACTGTGAAGGTCTGGGTAGCTGAGTGGAGGTAGCTACAATCAAAGGTAGTCATAAGGCCATTTTCAGAAGGGGCAGTTGAGCTTAAGACTCAAAGCCAGTTTGCTAGGTGGCGTCTGCAGCAGGCTGCCTGCGTTCTTGTCATGTCATGTGATATGTTTTCAGCTGTGTTTGACTCTTTGTGAACCCCTGGGCTTTAGCCTTCCTGGCTTCTCTGTCTATGGAATTTTCCAGGCAAGAATATTGGAGTGGGTTGCCATTTCCTCCTACAGGGGATCTTCCCTACACAGAGATCAAACCTGCATCTCCTTATCGCCTATACTGCAGGTGGATTCTTCATCCATTGAGCCATCAGGAAAACCTTTGTGTTCTTGCAAGTATCTCCAAAGCAAGACCACATGACTTTGAAAAGATTTGTACAGAATTTAGGTACCAGTAAATGCCTAAGAAATGCTACTGTTGTTCTTGCCAATGATTTGAGAATAAAATGTGATGACACATGTAAAAAAAAATCAATACAATGTGTCTGTTATCGTCAAGTTATAGACCAAATAAACTTTTAAGATACGAAAATGTTAAAATCTCTTTAAAAAAACACAAGGGTGTAGTAATCAAAATTCTTGTTGCACTCACTTTGCTAAAAATCTGATACCCAAGGGGGTTTCCTAGAATAGGTGATTATGTTTAAAGGATGCTTTTTGCATGCCGCTGCTGTCTTATTTACGTATGGACAGATTAAGTAAGTATTACAGCTAAGCAGCAAGCAACTCTATTGTTTTCATAAGAATCATCTTTAAAACCTCATGTAGGCTTTTGTCTCTGGGATCAAAGCAAAGAAGATCTGCTTCTCAGAAACCTAAAAATGATGTCTCATCGTGAAAGAGAATAGTTGCTTCTTTTAGATTTACACAGCTAGATGACAGGGAGAAAGAAAAAGTGCTAATTTTTCTTAATTTCTCTTTGCCTGAACAAGTTTTTGAAGTGAAAGTATCATCTAATGATTTCAAGTGAAATGTAAAGGTTTCTATCATTTTCTTTCCTCAACGGCCTCTCTACTTCTAAAGTTGTAAAAGCAACCTGATTTTAAGAAGACACTTGAGCATAAAAGTTAATCTACCTCCCCAAGTTCACTCTGAGACTTTCTGGGAGTGAGAAATGGAGATTGTGGCAGCATGAGGCCTCTGGGCAGGGAGTGGACCCTGGGGAACAGAGCCCCCACCTAATTATTTCCATGATGCTGTGTGGAGACACATATCTGAATTTTTTTCTAAGAGGGGGCATATTTTTATGCATATCTCATCAGTTATATTCATGAATGACATGAAAAGATGGAAATTCATAAGATGAAAGAAAATATTAAAAGCACCAAAAAAAAAAGAGAAAGAAATCCCATAGCATTGTAGACATATATTTTAAGTATTCTTTACATCCATGTCCAAGAATATATCTTTCCTGAGATGCTCTGTGTGTGACTTCATGTGTTGAAGTCCAGGGTATTGTGAGACAAAAAAACAAACAAACAAACAAACCTACTTGAAATAATATCCTTTACTATCTTAATGGTGAGAAAGCAAAACAGTTTTTTAAAGATATTTTGTAATCAAGAGTCATAAATGATATCCATTTCTACTTTTAAAAATGTTTTTATTTTTTAGACTTTGTCTATGCCAATACCAGAAAATAATTTATTAGTGAAATAAAACCCTCAGTACTTTTTACAGATTATTTCAACAAGTTTGTTTGACTTTTTGTTTGTTAATATTTTAATTTGACTCTGACTCACTGAACTAATTAATTTTGGCATCTCTGAAACACAGCCATGGATTGTTGTGAATGAGATATTTAAGCAAGAGCGTTAACATTCTAATTATTTTGTTTTTATATGTGCCTCAAACTGCAGCATGCAGTTTTTGGAAAAGAAAATTTCCGAGAAATCAAATATTGGGGATTAAATTTCATCCTTAATTTTATAGATTTCGAGAATGCTTCTTTAGAAACCAACAGTATTAGTCTAAAGAAGTTTTCTCTTTGTTGTCTTTCCATTGTTTTTTTGCTTATTTAAATGTTAACCTCTAATATTTAATCACTTAAAATGTGACTAAGTGACTATTAGTGGAAATATTTCATGATGTGCACCAATTTATGAATTCCTCCAGCAAATATCAATGGCTTGCTTGCACTGAAGATTTCTCTCTGCCTCTAAGAGAAAGAGTGTTCAGTGGCTGCACGAGGTGAAATACTATAATTGGAATCTATTCTACATTCAAATAGATAAATTATTAATACTCTGCTTCTGTTAAACAAGCATCACATTTGTGGCATTGAAATTCTGATTTGTCGGGTATTGGGGTTGTAACTATATTAAAACAATGCGTCTATGTGAGGGGGAAAGTATTCTTTAGGAGGGGGACCTTAATCAGTTTCATGCTGAGCAAAAGAAAATTGTAAACTATGCATTAAAAGAAGGTTTACTGAAAGTTATTTTTGTGAGATCCACTGCGTTCTAATTCACTGCTTCCCCTTTGCTTTCAATGATAATATAGGTAATCTTGCAGCCACATTCATGAGCCAAGATTGCTGTGGATTTACACTTGTGGAGCTACATTACAATGGGTAGATTTAAGGTATTATAAAATGAGTTTTTGGATTTGTTACAGAGGTATGGAGCCCCTCCGATACAGGCAGATCGGTTTTCCAACATATGGCAACCACCTTATTATAAAACAAAACAGTGTTAAATCAAAGTACCTGATTACGATTCGCAAGTGCCATGCAGCTCCGATAGCCAGGCTTATACTTAATACCCTAGAAACAATATCATTTATTTTTCTGTCTTCTCTTATCCCTAAGTTATTGGGTTTGTAAGGCTTTGAAACCTTAAGCAAAAGGATAAAATACAAATTATAGAAAACATTGGAGTATGGAGAAATCAAATTACATTCTCCACAATCCTGAAGAAGATGGTTCACATTCCTCTGGTGTAGTCTGAATTCCCTCACCAGATAGCCTTCTGGGGGTAATTAGTAGGGTACCAGGGAACATTCCTATCACACTAGGAATAGGCACCTATAAGAAAGGGTTAATTTCCAGGTTTGAAAGAATAATGATCCCTGTTATTTTTTCTTCTTCAACAAAATTTATTGTTGAGAGGATTCAAATAATAATAATAAGTCATTGAATGAGTATCAGTAGACATAGAGGAGGTATGTTTTATTGTGGATAGTGGGCTCTTTTTGTTTACTGCTCTCTAAATTTAAAGATTCTTTACAAATGGTGAAATTTTGGAAGTTGTTCAGGACCCGAACGTAAAGAGAAACAGAGACACCATCAACACTAGAAAACAAGTTCCTTTGCAACATCAGTTTCTAATAAGTAAGATCTTGTGAAAAATGCAGTGAATGACACCAAACCTGTTGGTGGGTAAATATTCAATACATTCACTTGGGTGTAATAACTGGGTAATTTATGACCAATCACAGTTAAAGCTCCACAGGCTTGTGTCGGGCTCTCATCCCCATCTAGTGCTCTCTTATTAACAGGGTTTTAATTCCAGTACTGACAGACAAAAGCACTGGGCTCTAATGAACTGTCTGCTCCGTGCAGAACGCTGGTGGTAACAAAGAATGTTAGTTACAATAATGATAATCTTCAGTATTTTTAGCTTGTCAGAACTTGCACAGCTAACAACAACCAGTCTTTTACTAAAACTCTACCTCATCAAACTAACTTAATTAGCAATTCAACTCCTTATTTTTGTTTTGGATTCCCCTCTGGCTACTAATTAAAGCTTAATCGAAACCGCTGAACTGAGGTTGTAAAGAATTCATTAATATTAAAATTAGCCCCAACAATTTTTTTGGGGGCTGGTGCAATTTGTATTTGTTACTGTCAGGGGCTTGAAACTCAGTTGAATTCTTAAAAAAGCAGTATGAGAAATTCTGTCTGCCATACACATGAGCTGATCACACATGACGAAGGCCAGTGGTGGTACAAACATGATTCTGGCCATGCAAACTCAGTCCACTTGAGCTATTTTCAACTTTATTTAGCCAAAATATAACTGAGGTTATTTTTCTGAAATCATTCATGTTAGGTTGCTTTATCCTCCTAAGTGGTTTCATATTTTGGATAAAAGAGAGGAGAAGGGCTCTGGAAAAAATTTCAAGGATTGATTTTTATGTATTATCTTGACAAGATTAATATGTTTGAAAAACGAACAGATTTAGTTCTTCACTTTGATTTTTCTACTTTTTGTAACATCAAAGATTACTCTAACACTGGTACTGGGCATTCTGAAAAGTAAAATCAAATGAGCTCCAAACGCAACTGCTCTGTACAGGGCATGCTTTTTTTTTAAAACTGAAATCTGATCTTTTATCAGGAATGGTTGAAAAGGAAATGTAATACATTTTCTTCTCTAATAAAATGATCATGTCAATGCATGCCTCCAGTTCTCTTCCAGATCTCTTTTGATAGTTTAAGTAGTAAATTTAAAACTATTAAATATTTTTTAAGCTCACATTAAAAAATCATTTATTCAATGTTTGGATATTTGCAAATATTCTCAATTTCAATGAGGCCACATTTTGTTTTCCAGGATGTGACATGTAAATGCAAATTGGGAATGTTTTTCATCTTGGTGAACAGGAAATAATTTTCATAAATCAAATCCCCTTTTCATTTTAATTTTTGATATTTTAATAATTTTGTGAAAACATGTATATTTATTTTACCCCTTAGGAAAATTCCAAGTGTGTAGGAAACAAATTTGTTGGCACTAAAATATACAGCAACTGATACTACTTAGCANTAAAATGCAAAACTTTATCAAAATATACATGAAAATTGCACTTTCATCTAGGTTTCATTTAGATAACATTGGTGACACAGTAATCGTGCACACATTTAAAAATAAATATATGGCCATTTTTCAGCCCCTGGATTAAATCAACAATGGCATGTAAGACACACAAGTTTAAATCTTGGTGACAATTTTCATGAAGTTATTCAAATACACTTTGACTTCTGACAAGAGGATGTAATTTATAAAACAGAACATGCCTATCAGTGAAACTTAAATTTGCATAATGAGGATACTTTTATTTCTGCAAGCAGTTTTTGACATCCCAGTGTGGAGCACTTAGAAGAAACCAGTTGGTTTTTTTTTTAAAAAGGTCAATATACATAAGTGGAAAATTATGAATAAAATGCTTTGAACTTTTATGTGATTTGAGTACACAAAATAAATTTTATGTACAAAAACTTAATTCTCCCTCCAACTGATAAAAAATGCAGAAAAGTCGAGTGCAGCCTTCAGCAGCAGCAGGCACCCTTACAAGCTGAGGGAGGTGTTCGAGGTTATCGTTGCATGACAGGAAACATTGTTTGACATTAATGTTATGCGATTTTTTATCAGTGTTTTGAGTTAATTTCCTCTTGTGTTTCATATAAATGCACTGCAATCATAAGTATAACCTTTTAAAATCATTTTACAAATTTCTGTTTTGAGTGAAATGAGGCTTGTTGTTAGCTGATTTGGGATGCTGGAGAAACATACACCAAATTGTTAGGGGGTAAAAGAGTTTCTTTTGTGGCTGAAGCAATATCAAACTGTATTAACTGGAGAAAATGCTACTTATACCATTAAATTCAAACCTGACCTGAGAAATAGCAAAAGAAGTTACAAGTTGTACAA
This sequence comes from Redunca redunca, assembly GCA_006410935.1. Lineage (NCBI taxonomy): Eukaryota > Metazoa > Chordata > Mammalia > Artiodactyla > Bovidae > Redunca > Redunca redunca. The sequence continues at coordinate 296,942 of SJYQ01000953.1, forward strand.
TATTCAACAACAGCAAAAGAATAATGAAGCAACTGAGTAAAATCAGCAACTGAAATTGAGGCTTAAGTTATAAACATTATTTATTTAAAATTTTGGACAAGAAAGATGGTGATATTTTCCAAACATACTTCTAAAATATTACTAATATTCTTTGCATGCATTTGAATTTGCTGTCCTTGTAAGCTAAGAAATCATTGACATCTCTATGGCCACACAAAAGTTTTCATCATTTTATAGCAAACCAGACTGGCAAATGTGGCTTCACAACTGAAATATCTACAAACGGAAATTCCCTGGGACTGTTTTCTAAAAGGATATGGAGGAATGTGTATTTACCCAAGGAAGAAACATATTATATTTCAGAGGATATGGTAATATCACTTTGTCAGGAATTGACAATTTTATATGAAGGTGGTTTAAAAATGATATAATTCTATATGAACCATCACGTGTGAAATAGACAGTGGGAAGCTGCTGTAGGGGCACAGGGAGCTTGGCTTGGTGCTCTGTGACAACCTCCAGGTGTGGGGGTAGGGGGCAGGCTCAGTAGGGAGGGGACACGGGTGTACTTGCGGCTGATTCACATTGTTGTATGGCAGAAGCCAGCACTATATTATAAAGCAATTTTCCTCCAATTCAAAATATAAAAGATGGATCTGTAAACAAAAATGATTCTCAAATAAAACACAGGCAAAAGCCAAGAGATTATGATATTTTAACTTTCTTGCTTTAGCTATACTTTTATCTGTAGCTTTTTTAATGAGTACATTCCTTTTATCATTTACGATCTTAAGTTGCCTCCTGCACAACTAAACACATCACAATAGGTCTTATATAAAACCTGTATGTTACACACAGGTTCCAAGTAAATATTTTGAATTTTTCAACATATCAGCCTTGTTTTGTCAGTACTTCACAGTTTATTTTTACCCCAGTCTATAGGTCAGAATCACTATTACATTGTTGATTCTAAACAGAGACCATATAAAAATATATCATTTTAGTTTTAAAGGCAGCATTGAACTTCACTAGCATTAAGAGTTTTGTTACAACACTGTAGGCTATCATAAATTAACAGTGGGCAAAGGTACATATTCTTAACATTGATATGAACATTTCATATCATACTGTTCCTCCCCTCATCTCTATATGCTTAATCCAAAAGTGCTATTATTCCTCAAATAATAGTTTAAAAATGCCATATTTATTTCACATATATATGCCAAAAACCACTTAATATTTATTTCCATGAGTGGAATTGATGATAAAAGGGGTTACGTAATTGTGAAAAATCCAATAAAATTTTATCTGTATTAATTTTTAATAAGTAAAATATTCAGTGATTTCTAAATACCTAACTATGACTTAGGGTGGCAGGGAGGGGTGGGGGCAGCAGGCAGTGTGACATGCTGGGAACACAGAGGACCTCAGCGTCTGCCACCACGTGCTACGCGGTGACTCACAGCTGGCTCCTGAATGAGCTCATGATAGCTCACGTTTACTGTTGTCTGCGAGGTCAGACCTCCTCCCTTCACTCTGTCTACATATTACAGTGTTGGAAAGCCAGTATTACCACAGGGGCCGGGGTAGATTGGTTGTTATCAAGGGCCAGGAGGATGGGAGTGGGAGGGTGACTTTGTAATGGGTAAAATCTCAATTTTGCAAAATGAGGAGTTGAGCGGACAAATGGTGGTGATGGTAACACAGCCTGTGAATGTACCTAATTGTCCCTGAACTTATGCTTAAAATGGTTAAAGTGGTACATTATAAGTTACGTGTGTTTTGCACAATTAAAAAAATAAATATTAAAAAGGAGAAACTTCATTTGAAAGAAATCTTAATTATATACTGTGAGGTAGGAAATGAGTAATAAAATCACAAACAGCATCAGCCAAGGCAGGATCCTCTGTGCATGTTTTAAGAACAGTTCAGTTCAGTTGCTCCGTCTTGTCTGACTCTTTGCGACCCCATGGACTGCAGCACACCAGGCCTGCCTATCCACCACCAACTCCCAGAGTTTACTCAAACTCATGTCCACTGAGTCGGTGATGCCATCCAATCATCTCATCCTCTGTTGTCCCCATCTCCTCCTGCCTGCAATCTTTCCCAGCATCAGGGTCTTTTCAAATGAGTCAATTCTTCGCATCAAGTGGCCAAAGGATTGGAGTTTCAGCTTCAGCATCAGTCCTTCCAATGAATGTTCAGGACTGATTTTTTAGGTTACTTAGAATCCTAAGGGATTCTAAAATCAGTCCTTTAGGATTGACTGGTTGGATTTCCTTGCAGTCCAAAGGACTCTCAAGAGTCCTCCAATACCATAGTTCAAAAGCATCAATTCTTAGGTGCTCAGCTTTCTTTATAGTCCAACTCTCATATCCATACTGGAAAAACCATAGCTTTGACTAGATGGACCTTTGTTGGTAAAGTAAGTTCTCTGCTTTTTAGTATGCTCTCTAGGTTGGTCATAACTTTTCTTCTAACGAGTAAGTGTCTTTTAATTTCATGGCTGCAATCACCATCTGCAGTGATTTTGGAGCCCTCAGAAATAAAGTCTGTCACTGTTTCCATTGCTTCCCCATCTATTTGCCACGTGGTGATGGGACCAGATGCCATAATCTTAGTTTTCTGAATGTTGAGTTTTAAGCCAACTTCTTCACTCTCCTCTTTCACTTTCATCAAGGGGCTCTTTAGTTCTTCTTCACTTTCTGCCATAAGGGTGCTGTCATCTGCATATCTGAGGTTATTGATATTTCTCCCAGCAATCTTGATTCCAGCTTGTGCTTCATTCAGCCCAGTGTTTCTCATGATGTACTCTGCATACAACTTTTAGGAACAGTAAAGGTTACAATGAGGTCTATGACCCTGGAGGGCAGGGTTGGCCCCTTAAGCTGGATGTTGACTCTGCAACCTTCCTGCTGAGAAAAGGGGCCTGTTGTGGACCAGGAGAGAGTTGGGTGAGTGAACAGGCCATCCCCTGCCTCACTGAGAGTAGGCAATTCACAATTCCAGTTTGGAAGGAATATCCAGGGTTGCTCAGATCTGAAAAATAGTTCATGACTATCAAGATCATTAGAGGTAACAGTGGCGAGTTCACGAAGAAACTGCAAGCTTAGAGATTTGAGTAAATGCTGTCAGAGAGAATGCAAACTGTCTGAAAAGCTTCTACTTTTAAGTACAGGTGATTATTTCAATTTGGGATGCAGAGAATACTCTGGTGGGGCAGTGAGCTTTGCACAGGGACAGAAACAGACACCAGCTGAGAAGAGGGCAGGGCAGCGAGGCCTCTCTATGCTCACCCAATACCTTTGTGCGGTTGGGTCACAATTCTGACAGCAGTAGAACTGTCCCGGATGAAACCTGTGGTTTGGAGGATAAACTGCAGCTCAGGACTGGTTAGTAAACTGCATATCATTCTCATTTCATTCTCATATTATATATTTCAATCATTTAAAATTGGACCATGGATTTTATATAAAACTTGAATTAAAGATCCCTCTCAAATTCATTAAAAATAAGTTTCTAAGCACTGTCAGGGGCTTCTCTAGTGGCTCAGATGGTAAAGAATCTGCCTGCAATGAGGAAAACCTGGATTTGATCCCTGGGTCAGGAAGATCCCCTGGAGAAGGGAATGGCAACCCACTCCAGTATTCTTGCCTGGGGAATTCCATGGACAGAGGAGCCTGGAGGGCTACAGTCCACGGGGTTGCAAAGAGTTGGACACGACTGAATGACTAACATACAAACACACACATTATTGGACCACAAGAACTCACCCTGGAGGAATAAAACGCGCCCCTTTCTGATGGGTTTAAGAATACTTAGCCTTGTCTTCGTATTATACACATTATAGAAACATGCAAGAAAATCCAGTGATTTGTTGTCAAAGATTAGAAGTAAATGAATTATAACCAGAATGCCTAACAATTAAGAGTTAACTATAATTAAGATGATCAATTTTACAATTTTCAAATGATTTGGGAATGGATTTTTAAATGAACACTGTAACTTATATGTGTTTTTGCTCTTGTAATTATAAAACAGGAACAAAATGCTAAAAAAGCTTAGCCTAACACCCCCACACGCTCTTCCTCCATAATATATAACTCTGCTCAGAGCATTTATTGCTCTATCAGCTGGAGAATTACAAATGACACTCCTTGAAACTTGAATACACACAGAATTACATTTTATGTTTAAAATCCATTCTTCAAGTGAATGTTTAAAACCTTGTTTTATAACAGCCTATCATTACTTCAATTTTCTTTTATTTATGCATTTANAGTTTAAAGAATTTTATAAAAAGCTTAAAGTGTATTTCTAAATATTTACAGAAATATACCAGTTGGTCACATCATTTTCCCATTAAACTTAATTTGCAATCTATAAAGCAAATCCACCACATTTCGGTAAAGATTAATGATTTAAAATGTTGATTGTAATTATGTCCGTTGCAAGATGTCTTTGTTTCTGTCAGAATTCATAAATAAAGTTTATTGAAGGAGTCTTGTATTAATTCTGCTGCTTGGTTTATGGCTGATTCTTCAACAACAGCGAATTATTCTCTGTGCATTATTAGTTTATGATATACATGTAAGCCAGCATCTCTTAGTCTTTTTACCTTTATTTCGCTCATAGGGCAAATGCTGGTGATTGCTCACATTGTATCAGATGATTTAAGCCTTTGTTTTAAAATCTGCTTTGTTATATTGTTTCAGGTATAATCATAATGCCCTATTACAGTAATCACAGGCATGAGAAAAACAATATTCATACAGCCCAAAGCAAAGTATTATTTAGCTATCCTTTCTCCTAAAAAAAATTCAAGAATAATATACATAGAAATCAAGAAACTGTGGATCCAAACTGTATTTTTAAATCCGATTATTTGAGGAAACCAGTTGAAAGCAGATGAACTTGTTCTCAACCTGGCACCGTGTTTTGGCTGAACAACTATGACATGGTTTGCTAATACCTCTTATGCAACTTCACTTGAAAAGTTCTCCACAACTTTGATTAGGAATAGTTAGGTAGACAATTTTAACCCAAATCCCACTTTATCTGAATCATGCAAGAATTGAAAGTATTTATGTGAGGGGGCAAGGCTCAGTGATGGATTTTTTCTTTACTAATGAGGCTTTTAAATATCATAATGGCAACAAAAATGTAAAAGAAGAGGGAGGAAATAGATGGACTATAGATAAATAGATACACAGATAGACAGACAGACATATAGCAAGAGAGAAGACGGGAGAGACTGAGTTTTCTTCTAAGAAAAGAAAGTGAAAGTGTTAGTCGCTCAGTCATGTCCAAATCTTTGCAACCCATGGACCGTAGCCCGCCAGGCTCCCTGTCCACGGAATTCTCCAGGCAAGAATACTGGAGTGGGTTGCTGTGCCCTCCAGGGATCTTCCAGACCCGGGGATGGAACTTGTGTCTCCTGCATTGGCAGGTGGATTCTTTACCACCGAGCCACCAGAGCCCCCGATTCCCACACAGCCTGCAGGGCTGTGGTGCCCTTCTCCTCCCCTAGTCTCTTGTGGGCTGTGTGGGAATCAGTGTCTGGAGGTACAGTGAGAATCTGGTTGGTAAGGGCAGGGGTACCCAGATTAGGAAACCACCTGCCTGATCATGCATCTTGGCAAAGGCTCAGAAATCCCACTGTCCCATTTTGAGGTTTTATTTCTCATCAGAGTGCATCGTTTTCTTTAACTTTGTTTAATTTTTTGTTTTCTTTAATTTATTAAAATAAAAATTATTTACTTTGTTTAATTTTTTTCTTTTATTTTTTAAAATAGAGAGTTACAGATATCTATAACGTCTTAGCTCAGGAGGTCAACGTCCCCGAGAGAGATGAAAAAATGGAAAGGGGACCTTGCTTGACAAACTTTTACACTACAATTAATTCCATGTTGGTAATTTCAACGTCCGTTGGATCATCTACGTGTTTCTTGGTGGCTCAAATTGTACAATCAGAAAAGCCTGTGAAAGAGAGTGTGGAATGAGAGTTAAAGGATATGTTTTGGAGAGAGGGTGAGAAAAGAAGGGAACGGTTAACTTTTTCAACACTTGCTCATCTTCATTTCCCAGATGGGTGCAGCACGTGTGGATGGGACACCTGGGCTGGAGAGCCAGCCATCTGGACTGTGTGGGGACCCTAATTATAAACAGACAAGCGGAGAGATGCCACAGGTCAGCCGGCAGGGCGAAGGGGGAAAAGGAAAGTGCCAAATTCTCAAAGTTTCTCCGAGAATAGTAAAATCCACCGCTTTCCTTACATCTTTCATCTGAAAAAGAACCAGAAACAGACCTGTTGTCAGGGAAAGAAGGCGCTAGCCAGATTCCAAATGCTCATTGCTCTGATTTCCATCTACTGCTGCCCTTCATCTTCTCTTAGGAAGAAAAGAGTGGTCTCTCATCCCGTAGAAGTCTCTGCCACTGCAAGTTGAGCCATGCAGGAGGGTAGGGGGTAAGAAGAACAGAATCAAATCACTGGACGTTGGATTTTCCTAAGACTGGTATGTCACCAGGACTCCCTGTTTTATTCCCAGTTCACCCTCTTGTGGAGATTTTCCTGGAGTCATGCCAGATGCAGTCCTCAACTCGCAATGTGTGTATCAAGGTCCCAGCCCTGAAGCCCCGTTGACCTCAGCATTTCTGTATCCACCTGCGTACAACCTCACGTCGCACTTCTTCTGCGCAGGCCATCATGATGCTGTCCTTTGAACATGTAGCACCGGGAAGGTCAGTTTCTATCGTGGTATTTCGTGTTGCTAGTATCTCAGCTGTGTCCCTCCTTTCTGTCTCCATGATTTCCAGCTTTCTGGATCCCATCATGTTCTCTTCTGCACGTGCATTGCCTTAGCATGGGATCTCGCCTCTAGGGCTTCCAACTTTCACAGGTCCATACTTTTTATGTGGAACTCAGCTCCACCTGGAAGATGAAAAGATGAATGTTTTACATTAGACTTTGAAGACAGATACAAAGGAATTGTGCTCACTCTAGTTTACCCAGAACTAAATGCACACTTGTTTGTTTGTTTTTCAAACAAACAGAGCAAGAGGTGAGATTGATGGATAGATGACATTCTAGATGGTTTTCAAGCTCTGAGTTTTAAGGATTTCCCAGGTGGAGCTAGTGGTAAAGAATCCACAGGAGAAGCAGGAGATTCAGGTTCGATCCCAGGAGGTCATTGTATTAGATTGTTTTTGGCTATGAGTTTTAGATAACTCAGTGAGAAGAAGTTCACTTAGGATTTCCTTAGTAAGAATCTTGGAGCTTTCCAGGTGGCTCAGTGGTCAAGAGTCTGCCTGACAATGCAGGAGACACGAAAGACCCAGTTTTGTCCCTGGGTTGGAAGATTCCCTATGGGAGGAAACGGTAACCTGCTCCAGTATTCTTGTCTGGAGAATCCCATGGGGAGGAGCCTGGCGGGTTACAGTCCACGTGATCCTGGTGGGGTCACAAAGAGTCAGACACAGCTGAGCACGCACAAGTACTAGTAAGATTTCTTCAGTGGGAGAAGGTGGAGGCCACGAGGGCAAGCATCACACCCTTGTCTTAATAGAGACCAGTGGCAGGGTGCTGACCCTTGGCTGAGAGATGCTTCTTGTTATTCCTCCTTAACTTTTATCAAAGAGGGAATGTTTTTCTCATAACTTTCCTTCTCTTACCGTATTGGCCAGGGCTGCGTCTACGGCCCCTATCAAGGTGCTGTGGATTTTCTGGACTTGAGTCTCTCTGATGGGACCTAGGAAGGAAGAAGGACCCGAGAGTGACTACAGAGAGGCTAGCCTGCTGGATCCAGCTTTGCTTCCATGCAGGGTTATGCTGAGATCCATGGCTGTGTTGGAAATGTGGTCATGATTTTATTAGGGAAACCGTGAGTCCTCTGCCTGGGAACCTGCAAGTCGTGAACTCTCAAAGAAGCGAACGTGTGTTCCATCAGTGTTGCGCATGAGAAACTGCAGCTTGCCCTTCGTCTCCTGTTGTTGACGATCCTTCAGTTAAACCATCTCCCACTTCCTCACCCTCCTACAGTCAATAACTCTTCTTGCCTGTACACTCAATGCCAGCCCCAGTATGCCAGCTGTTGTACTGTTACTACTGTATTTTTCAAGGTACTGTACTTTAGAAATATTTTATTTTTTGTTTTCTATGTATTATTTGTGTGAAAGTATTATTAAACCTATGACAGTACAGTACAGTACAGCTAATTGTGTTAGTTGGATACCTAGGCTAACTTTGTTGGACTTACAAACAAATTAGACTTATGAACTTATGTCAGGTCCTCAGTTGGCACAGCCTGGTTCACACAAAGGTAATCTGAGTCTGAAGCCCCTGTTCTCCACTTATCTCTATGGCTCCAAGGCAGCCATCAGCGCTGCCAGGCAACCCTTATTCACCAGGACACGGTTCCCCCATCTGCTGCCTCCTTCCTTCCAGAGCATCTTCTCTCCTCCTCCAGGGGCTCTCCGAGCGGTGCCTCCTCCACCTCCCTTCTGCCCAGCTTCGTCCTTGGGAAAACCCTGGCCCCAAACCCAGCCCTATCTGCTCCTCTAATCCCTTAGAGAAGGCTCTTCCATCCCAGACCCCCTTGACTCCTCTCTGTCTATGGGATTCTCCCTGCAAGAATACTGAAGTGGGTAGTCCTTCCCTTCTCCAGGGGATCTTCCCAACCCAGGGATCAAACCCAAGTCTCCTGCGTAGCTGGCAGATTCTTTACCATCTGAGCCGCCAGGGAAGCCCTTATTCTTCTCTACCTGAAAAGTTAAAACCCAAGTAGCCATAGCAACCTTCCCATGCCTCTCCCTACCCGGGCAGGTTGAAACAGCCCCTTCTTGTGGGAAGCGAGCAGGAATCAAATGGAGTTTTTCTCCTTCTCGATTTCCTTGGGTTTTAATTTGAAGCAAAAGAGAGAGAACGGCAGGGGACCAAGCCATCTTTCCCGGGCTCCATCGGCAGCCCTGCCCCCCGCAGCTGTTCTGATTAATGGCCATGCCTCCCACCGGCTCCCTGTAATAGGTGTCAGGAAGGTGTTTACTCTAAGTTTTACACCCAGTTGTTGGAAGGTCGACGCAATAGGGCGTCTCCCATGCAGGTTAAACATCTTTTTATGGGTACTACTGATGAGAGAGGACTTCTATGCTTTCAGGCTCTAAACGCAGTGTGGTTCTTAGCACTTTCTTCAAGGCTGACTCAGCAGGTCCCAAGAACCAGGCAGGCTCCGCATGGTCTCCTCCCTGAGCTGGGCTGTGAGCCTCGAGTGGACAACACTGACTTGATGTCCCCATGTCTGTAGCTTTAAGCATGTGCCCTGTCTGCCTATGAAATCCTGAAACATTTGAGAACTCAAGCAAGTAATAATATCAAGATTCCTCTCCCAGGGAAGGGCTGTCTATACAAAATAGAGATGGTGGAATTCTTTACAATTAAGATGTCTTCTTTTGTCACAGTAAACAGTGACCTCAACCCCCACCCAGAGTAGTTTTTTCTCCCCTTCATGATCTTTTCCCAATTTCCCCCTACCCTCAGCCTCTCTACCACTTAACAAACAATCCCCAAGAAACAGAGAGCAAAAACGCCACAAATTGGGAATTGCCTCTCCCATCTGCTGCCCACAGGTGTGTGTTTTGACCGTATTTCTGAGAAAGAGGAAGCCAAAGGTCAAAGTGAATTTCCTAAATGTCAGATGCTTTCAAAGTGCTGCCTTCTGTTGCTTTGCACATTCCTGGAGCCGTCTTCAGCCCTGGGTTTTCCTGTGACAATGAGGTATTTCCTGCAGGGTCCGCAGTAAACCCCTAGGCTGTAGTCAAGACTGGAAGAGCTCAGGGAATTCCACCAAAACCCTTCCGAACAGCAGAGTCCCATGGCTTCCTTGGGCTTGATTGTAATTTTTTGAAAAAAAAAAAAAAAAAAAAACCCTCCTGGACTCACAGACAGAGAACAAACTTATGTTTGGGGGGAAAGATGGGGGAAAGGACTAGTTAGGGAGTTGGGGACAGTCATGTATACACTGCAGTATTTAAGATGGATAACCAAGAATGTGCAGTTAAGCACAGAAAGCTCTAACTCAGTGTTACTCGGCAGCCCAGATGAGAGGCGGAGTTTGGAGGAGAATGTCAAAGTCTGAGAGTATTAGTCACTCAGTTGTGTCTGACTCTTTTGTGATCCCATGGACTGTAGCCCACCAGGCGCCTCTGTCCATGGGATTCTCCAGGCAAGAATGTCAACCCACTCCCATCTGCTGCCCACAGGTGTGTGTTTTGACTGGAGTGGGTTGACATTCTCTTCTCCAGGGAATCTTCCTGACCTGGGTATTGAACCTGGGTTTCCTGCATTATAGGAGGATTCTTTATCATCTGAGCCGCCAAGGAGAATGGATACATGTAGACGCACACTGAATCCCTTTGCTGTCCACCTGAAACTATCACAACATTGTTAATCGGCTATAGCCTAATATAAAATATAAAGTTTAATGAGCAGGGGAAAAAACCCTCCTGTACAGAAAAGCTTGCTTCTCTATAAATGATGATAAATGCTTAATTATTTTCACGAGCACTCAGGCCACCCTTCCTGCATGTGAATGGGCATCTCTACTGTTTCAAATACTGAGGCCAGTTTAATGCTTTTCTCAAACCAATCTGTCTATTGGATTTGACTGGAGATAAACACAGAAGCAAAGCACACATCCAGGGAGAAATTCATCCTAGAAATACAATATTTATTGAAAATTTAGCATTTTCTGAGATTTTGGGGATTCAGGATGGGTGATATGCAATGAAAAAGAGAGAAGAGGAGATGGTTCCGAAAGTGGAGATGCAGAGGGTGGCCAGATCCTGACCCACAGCAGTGCCAGCGAGAGGGAACGGCCCTTTGTTCGCTAAGTCACCAGCGGTGTCCAATTCTTTGTGATCCCATGGACTGTAGCCCGCCAGGCTCCCCTGCCCGTGGTGATTCTCCAGAAAAGAATCCTGGAGCAGATTGCCATGCCCTCCTCCGGGGGATCTTCCCCACTCAGGGATCGAGTCAGTGTCTCTCATGTCTCCTGAACTGCAGGCAGGTTCCTTCCCGCTAGCTCTTTCACCTACTGCTTTATGCTTGTATCAGAAGACCTTGCTCGTCAGCATCTTCTCTCGGCCTTTCCTGGCTTAGAAAACTTGGGTGACCTAGTCAGCCTCTCTTGTCACAGATTTTTTTTCTTTTTGCTAAAAGTGGAATAGAAAGCCTTTCCTGTCTTTTCTGTCTGATGATGAAGTTGTGTGGTTCAAATGACATTATGTACAGGAAAGCAAGTTTTAAATTGCAAACTGGCCACCTGATGCCAAGAGCCAGAGCATTGGAAAAGACCCTGATTCTGGGAAAGATTAAAAACAAAAGGAGAAGGGAGAGGCAGAGGAACCTGGTGTGCAGCAGTCCATGGGGTTGCAAAGAGTTGGATACGACTCTGCAACTGGACAACAACAAGAGAGATACCTTGCCTTTCAAGGGAACGTTTTCAAGGACCCATGGTTCATTCGTCCTTCTTGTTAACAGGCAAGGCACGTGTGTCATACGTGGATAGGGGGCCACTTGTCTCCCACATAGATATGGACCAGCCTCCTGTAGGTACCATAGTGTGACCTCAGGCACCTGATGTTTCTGAACATAAGCATCTGTGTACAGTGTCATCTCTGTCTTGTGAGTTTCCCATGAGGCACCACATGGGAAAGTGCTCTGTGAGCTGTGAATGCCCAGTATGATGACGTTTCGCCCACATAAATGCAAAGTATTAGCACATTGTGTTTGAAAAGTGTTATTTAAGTGCCACTTGCTATTATTGTGGTTATTATGATAGTTGAAGAGTGTAATGGATTTCAGCAACTAACAATCTAGATGTGGAGTCTTTTACCACCACACAGACTCCCTGAGTGTTCCACTTTAATAAGCATCCTTCCTTTCATTGGGAGCTAGATGCTGATGTAATTAACTCTCACTGTATTATGTGCTTTGCTTTGAATTCTGGATACATAACTCAGAATTATTTCATTGTATTTACCCCCATAAATAGGCCCTACTTTATTTCTAAATTAAATAGCATTAGAGAATAGGTTACTAGACTCATGACACTTCTCAATTTCCACAAATATATTATGTATGACTCAATTTCTTTCTACGTGCCCAGCTTTAGACAGCTTAGTGGATATAAAGCTATTATATTGAAAAAAAATTGTCAATAATTAGGATAGGGAAGGAAAATAGTTATAGACTAAATATGCCTTTGGTTCACCTATAAAATCAACAGATTTACTTTTAGACAAGAAGAATTTTACTATGTTTTTTCTATCATCTAGTGTTCATTTTTCACCTCAGGGTATCAGCTTCACCAGATTTCCTTTAAAGATAAAGAATATACATTATTTTTCTCATAGAATTCTGATGATGGAATTATTCAAGAAATGTTTACTGAAAGTTTTTTGATGTATAGGTCTAACATATGCTTCCAGCTTTTTGATTTGACATTGTATGCATGTAAGAAGAGGTGAGACATTTACAATGTTGGTAAATAAATTAACAATTATTATGTCTTTACTGGAGATGAAGTGACCATCATCAACTATTTCCTTAATACAGAATCATAATAGTCACTGAACTTATGTAAGTAAAGAACTTGACAGAAGAGCTCAAAAGCAGGCAACTCCCTGAAACATAAGCTTTGCAAGCTTGTTTTGAGGTTAACAGGGGAGCTCACCATGCTTACCATTGGGGCAGTGATTGGCCTGGGGTATCAGTGAAAAGGGTGTTTGGGAAGATAGGACTGGTGCTTCAAGGAAAGAATGCCATTTCGTCTTCTGCTAGAAAGTGAGGCTTCTTTGCCAGAACCCATCCAGAGAGCAGACGACACTTAGTGGCCTGGGGAGCAGGAGGCCAGACAGAGTTTTTTTCCTTTTTGGTAAGCTCTGTTACCTGGATCAGGGGACTTTAATCGTAAGCAATTGTTCTACGTGTTTTCCCCGACGCCCCCTCCAGAATCCTGAACCAGCTCTTCAGTTCAGTTTGAAAGTTAACTTCTGTTGCATTTTCACCCTGCCCTATATCCCCACGGGGGCATCTCCCAGGTCCATCCTGTTCCCGCACCGCCTCCATGGCCATGGGGGAAAGGAGGAATGCCTCTGCCCCAGTCCTGAGGTCACATTGTATCTGCGTGTGATGTTGTGGTAGTGATTTGATCTTTCTCTTACTTGGCTGTTACATCTACCGCATAGTGACGGTAGCACCTGCCTCATAGGGTACCGTGTGCCCAGCAAGGTGCTAAGCCCTACCATCCAGGAGCCAGCAAAACAGTGCCTTGACTTTGTGGGACTCATGTCTCGTCAGGGGATTGTGTGATCCCAAGCGCAGGAATGTATCCACTGACCACCTTGGAGAGAGTTTCAGGAAGAGAATGCTGGGGGCAGGTGGGGCAGGACAGCATGGCCAAGTGTGGGCAGCAAGGAGCGATCTGAATCTCGGATCTGTAGAACTGAAGGATGCGAGCTGGGAGAACAGGGGAGGATCAACCTTCTGGGCCCAGGGAACAGCATGTGTGAAGGCCTCAGACAGGAGAAGAGCTCAGGAATTCAGAGTCGCCTGACCAGGTGCTGGGCAGGTAGATCTTGTCCAGAGCTCAGGCCGCTGACCTGGGGATCCTGGGACATCATTGCAAGATTTCCACCAGGGGATGCCGGGATCTGATTTGGATATGGTGGATGATCCCATAGGCTCCGGTGTGGAGAGCAGTTTATGGGGACACAGCTTCTCAGAGTGGCCCTTCCTGATGAGCGGACTCACAAGCTGGGTGACTACTGTGGGCTGACCGTGAGGAAAGCTGGTAACTTGGACAGGAGCATGTGTGCCATAGGTGAAAATCAGGTGAATGCGGTAAGGGCCATCTGGACTGGATGAAGTGTTCGTTAAAATAACAGCATCAGGATCAGTGATCTGTCTATCCAGTCTTTGCTCTGAACAATTTTTGAGAAGACAATGAATGCTCAGTCATGGTCAACTCTGAGAACGCGTGGACTATATCCCTCCAGGCTCCTCTGTTCATGGGACCTCCCAGGCAAGAATACTGGAGTGGGTTTCCATCTCCTCCTCCAGGGGATCTTCCCAACCCAGGGACTGAACCCATGTCTCTTCTGCCTCCTGCAGTGGCAGGCGGAGTCTTTACCACCTGGCAAGCCTTGATCAGTTTCTACCTAAGGTCACTTTCTCAACCCATGCAATGGGGCTCCACCTTCCTCTCAGGAAGATGAGCCATAACTCCTCAATCCCCGAGCCACAGCATGACTTCACTGAGCAGAAAAGCCTGGACTGAACTGATTTGTTGTCTTTGTTTATTCGACTTGCTTTGAAGATTTGCTATAAAATTAGGTCTGTGTTTTATTACCCCAGATCTTGCCAAGGCGATGTGTAATGTGCAGCATACATATCATATGACCCGTGTAAATTCTGTATTCTCCCGAATTCCAAGACACATTTGGCTCCACAGATGTGTAGACCTGTGATCATGAAATCTGTAGAATTCCTTGCCCATGGACTCCCAGCTGCCAAGATATGACAGGCTTGTCTAATCCCAGATCTCAGACTACTTGCCCCCTGACCGCTATGTGTTTCCCTTCCTCTTTTCTTTAGAAGAGATAGATCTACCGGCCAGCCATCTCTCTCATGATGGAATCTGGATCACAGAGATGTGCGAGGGCTGTAGAAGAAAAAGGAGTCTCCTTCTCACGGTCACTTTTTCCTCTTCTTCTCAGGACTCACAACAGCCTCCTATTAAAGTGCATCAAACCCGCTCACCTTCTTTATCACAAACCTCCTTAAAAACCATCTGTTCTGCAAAGTATTTCAGTTACAATAACCACTCACTTTTCAACATCCTTGTGTTGCACTGAGTTTTATTGTCTTGCCTGTCCTTGGGTACATTTACACTGTGATTCCCCCAAAGGAAAATCCTTGCTTTGTTTCTCTGCACGGGTGCACCCACCAGGAGCCACACATCCGCCTATGCCCTGTATAAATAATGGATAAGAATTGAAATGCCACCAGTAGGGGCCTTTCATCTTGGAGGGTTAAGGAGCCATACTTGTCACATGCAGAAGACATCATAGAATTCAATGGGGAAACTTAAAAAAAAAAAAGTGATTATTTAGGTAGGATCTTTCATTAATTTCAACGTAACTGACATGATTGGGAGCACCATTTGGTGTCGATAGATAAACAGGCACCACTAATGGCCCGTCTCTGGTGACAGCTCCATACAGCAGACAACTGGACTGACTGCTAAGACAAAATCACCACGGTCACATTGTTGAATAAAATAACAGCCACTACCTTCCACTTCACAAAGAGGGAATTTTGTTTTGGGGACAGAAGCACAGAATGGGGACAATTGTTTTTAATGCTGTAAATACACAGTTGAGGATCCACGTTAGACCCAAATAACAGACAATATAGTGGCTGCCCAGAAAAAAAAAGGAAATGTGGTAAAGTTCCAAGATTCTCTTATTTCAGAGTGAATGGCCCTGAAAGATGGAGAATGCTTCAATATCAGAGAGAGAATGGTCTCTTTGTGACAATTTACCTTCCTCGCCCTACTTCCCCACAATCTATGGTTTATGAAGGTCAAGTTTGAAGGCTGATGAGTTTCATTTCCTTAAGGGTCATCCTCTTACTTAACCATGTTGCTGCTGCTGCTGCTGCTAAGTCGCTTCAGTCGTGTCTGACTCTGTGCGACCCCATGGACTGCAGCCCACCAGGCTGCCCCGTCCATGGGGTTTTCCAGGCAAGAGTACTGGAGTGGGGTGCCATTGCCTTTGTTTAAAACCTGATGGGTGCAGTGATATGATACCACTGTTGCAATGAGGGGTTACTATTATCGTCAATTACTCTTTTTAGTCAATACACTATAAAGGGGAATCTGTGGGACTCTTGTTACATACAGTTTGCTCTTGACTGAATCTTTGTGTTCCCATGAGTTCACATGTTGACAGTCTAAGCCCATGACGACGGTGTTGGAGCTGGAGCTTCTGGGAGGTCATTTAGGGCAGAGCCCCTATGAATAGTCTAGCGCTCAGGCATTCAGTTGTGTCCGATTCTTTGCAACCTCCTGGACTGTAGCCTGTCAAAGACTCCTCTGTCCATGGAATTCTCCAGGCAAGAATACTGGGGTGGGTTGCCATTTCCTCCTCCAGGGGATCTTCCCCATCCAGGGATCGAACCCACATCTCTTGCATTGGCAGGTGGATTCTTTACCACTAGCACCACCTGGGAAGTACTCTAAATAAATGACTCTTATCAGCCTTCAAACAACAACTTAGTAATAATCATAATAATGATAATAGATAATATGGATTACATAATTATTTTGTGCCAGGCACAGTTACATACAATTTATATGGATTTTCTTCATGAATCCTTAAAATTCTATGAGGTAAGTAATATTATCCCTTTTTCATAGAAGAGTCGGAGAAGGCAATGGCACCCCATTCCAGTACTCTTGCCTGGAAAATCCCATGGACGAAGGAGCCTGATAGGCAGCAGTCCATGGGGTCGCTGGGAGTCGGACATGACTGAGCCACTTCACTTTCACTTTTCACTTTTGTGCATTGGGGAAGGAAACGGCAACCCACTCCAGTGTTCTTGCCTGGAGAATCTCAGGGACGGGGGAGCCTGGTGGGCTGCCGTCTATGGGGTCACACATACAACTGAAGCAACTTAGTAGCAGCAGCATAGAAGAGTAAAGTGAGGCTTGAACAAGTCAAATCATGTACCAAGGGACCCAGGGACCATCCTGGAGACAGGGTTCACACTTAGGTTTTTCTAAGATCATAAACCATTGTGTTTCACAAAACTTACTGGCATCAGACTCACCTGTGTGTTAGTCTCTTAGTCGTGTCCAATTCTTTTATGACCCCATGGACTGTAGCCGGCCAGGCTCCTCTGTCTATGGAATTCTCCAGACAACAATACTGGAGTGAGTTGCCATGCCCTGCTCCAGGGGATCTTCCCAACCCAGAGATCGAACCCTGGTCTCCTGAACTGCGGGGAGCTTCTTTATGATCTGGGCCCCCAGGGAAGATAAGGCTTGTGAACACAGAACAGGCTCCATCTCCCCACTTAGTCTTCTGACTCAGCAGGTCTGTAGTGGAGCCTGAGGATGTAATCTCCAACAAGTTCCCAGAAGATGTTGATGTTCCTGGCATGAGGACCACACTCTGAGTACCAGTCACTGCCTAAGCCAACCGACCCCTCCTGTGCTTCAGTCGCAGCTTGAGATCCTTCCAAATCCAACATCTGTTCTTATGTTTTAATTCTCCTCTTTAGTGGAAAGAGGATGATATTGGAGAAGTTCTTCTGAGATGCACTCCTCCTGGAACAATTAGTGATGTTGTTTTGCACCCCCAGCCTGCCACCAAAAGCTTATGCCTCTCGATGGTTGAAATGGGTTCAGCTTGCAAGATATTTTCTTGTTGGAAACCCAAGGAAACACATTCATCTTACCAAGGATATTTTGACTCTGCCTATGATATTAATATTTATGAGAATGAGGTTAGCTATTTGGCATGCAATACATATTTTTTGTTGAAGCTTTCCCATTAGAGGACAGTTGCTTGGGAGAGCCTTAGAAACTAATATTGTATTTCACTTCATAAAGATTGTGGCAAACCCAACAGCCAGAGAATCCACGTTCCAACTGCCGATGAGAGGTGAGGACATGTTCCCACAGCCTCTGCTGCTAATGAATTACAGTTGTAACACACAGTGTGACGCGCTACTATGTTTTAAGTCATAATTAAGAAAGAATCGAGCTTCCCATATGGCGCTAGTGGTAAAGAACCCACCTGTCAATGCAGGAAACACAGGTTTGATCCTTGGGTCAGGAAGATCCGTTGGAGAAGGGGATGGCAACCCACTCCAGCATTCTTGCCTGGAGAATCCCATGGACAGAGGAGCCTGGTGGGCTCCATAGGGTTAGAAAGAGTTGGACACAACTGAAGTGACTTAGCACAGCACAGCACAAAAAGAATTAGTATATATCTGAAAGAAAATTTATGAAGAAGAACTCCTGCCAGGAAGCATGGGAGCCAGGGCTGGCTGACCTAAGAAGAGAGACAGTTCAGGGAGGCACTGTGAAAACTAGCCATGTAGGTGGGTCCCGGGACCCTCCTCCAGGTGACAAGGGTGCCAAATAGACCTGAGTCCATCAGGGTTAAGGACATTTGTAATCAGCCATACCTGGCTTTTCCAGTAAGACTTTGTCAATAGTGGGTATGCACGTTGCTCCACAAAGTAAAAGTCAGGATGTCAGATTCCCATCACATCACTAGTATGTTGGTAAATTTCAAGAAAGACAATTCGAACTCCTTAGGGTTGCAAAAGAGTTGGACAGGACTGAACAACAACAAGACTTCACTGAGAAGTGGTCTTAACCACTGCCTTCCACTGCTTCTGGTCCTCAGCTGACCTTTCCCCAAATGCCCTCCCCAGGTGCCACATCCCCACCCCATTCCCTACATTTTGCATTATTTACCATGATTATGAAATGGGAAGAGAGAAAGGGCGCATGTGTTGTATAGCAGCTCGCTCTTCTTCATTTCGATTAGAAAAACTGAGGTTAGAGTATAAAGACGCTGACTGAGAGGGGAGTGACGCTGAGGCCTCTGTGACTTATCTTTGTGATTGTCCTGGCAAAGAATGTAGGGGATGGGAGAAATGTGGGGCCTGGGAGAGTGAGGGGTGGGAGGTCCTGAAATACTAGGAAAGATAGACAAAAAGTAGAAGGGAACTGTAGCCCTGCCATCACCCCATTAAGGTTTTCCACCTGGGCAAAGGCAGCAATATAAACATTTACTTAAGGGATTTTGTTTTTGTGTTTGACGGGGACCATTTTTAAAGTCTATTGACTTTGTTACAGTGTAGCTTCTGCTTTTAGTTTATTGGCCACAAGGCATGTGGGAATCTTAGCTTCCTGACTAGAGCTCAAACCCACACCCCCTGCATTGGAAGGTGAAGTCTTAATCACTGGACCGCCGGGGAAGTCCCTAAGGATCTATCTGAACTCTCAGATCATTTCCTGGTGGCGCTAGCACTTCCTGAGACAGCCTGTTCCCTTGAGGATTTGTGGTTTAAACCTGGGAGCATTTAAAAGGCTTCCTAAGTACACATGATCTTTGCGTTATTTTAGTGTTGAAGCTGAAACTCCAATACTTTGGCCATCTGATGTGAAGAGCTGAGTCATTTGAAAAGACCCTGATGTTGGGAAAGGTTGAGGGCAGGAGGAGAAGGGATCAACAGAGGATGAGATGGTTGGATGGCATCACTGACTCAATGGACATGAGTTTGGGTGGCCTCTGGGTGTTGGTGATGGACAGGGAGGCCTGGCGTTCATGGGGTCGGCAAAGACTCGGACACAGCTGAGCAACTGAACTGAACTGACTGAGCCTGAGTCTTAGCATCATCTCAAGCAGTTAGATTTTCGTGATTCCAGGGCTACTGATCCACGCAACTGTAGACTTGTTGAAGTAGCTGTGAGAAGTGACAGACTGATTCTTGGATTCAGATGGTTTATTCACTCTAATCCCTCTTCCATCAGTGCTCTGTTTAGAATACCCCGTTTTATTCCCTGAAGACCAATGAAGAGAGTTTTCGAAGACTCTAGCCATCGACACAGACGTACATGTAGGAACAACGCAACACAGTGGCGCATTTCAAGAGTGAATAAGAACCACTTCAGGCGGGGGTGGGACAGATTGGAAGAGTAGAGTTAACATATACATGCTACCCCAGGCAAACCATAGCTACTGGGAAGCTGCTGTATAACACAGGGAGCTCAGCTCAACGCTCTGTGGTGACCTAGAGAGAGGGAGGGAGGTTCATGAGGGAGAGGATGTATAGCTGATCCACTTCCTTGTGCAGCCTGAACGTGACACTGTAAAGCAATTATACTCCATTTAAAAATAAATGAATGAATAAACTGAATAGAGCAGTAATGAAGCACTAAATGTACAAGAATGTGCGAGTAAAAACAAAACAGAAGCTCTGCCTTTGAGATCTTATTTTCAGGAAGGACAATTAATTCAACTTCCTGAATGTCCACCACACACGGCTGTCACTTCGGGGAGATTCCAGGAGAAGTAATGACTGTCACTCTGAACTAAGATTCCAGACGAGGTAGTTAAATGAACAGAGTCCATGCTGATCATCTTTAGAGTCAATCACGTCATTAGCAAGATGGGTCGAGAGGGCTGCCACTGCCCCACCCCTCACGTCTGCTCTACACCTGGGAGCAGAGACCCACAGAACCAAGCTGAATTTGGCGGTGTATGCTGAGTCGCCTCCCACGACCCTCTCCTTGACTCTGAGATTCAATCTGGGGCTGGTGACAGTATTTCTTGAGGCCTACTATCGTCTATCGTTTAGGCTCTGGGATTGCAAGGCGATTCCTGGAGAACTACTTGTGAAGTCTTCTTGGCACCTGTGAGAAAGGCTGGGAGCATTTTCATGATGGAGCTGGAGAGAGTGGCCCAGAAAGCTGGCCAAGTGTTTGCTTACACAGTTTGCCTTCGATGGGAATCACGCCGTGTGGACTTCTGTCTCCTTCTTGCCATCCAGTAATCCCAAATACATTACAGTTTTAAACTCTGTAGGGGCTGAAGAACTACTCAAGGGAAGGAGAGAAGGAAATGGCCATCTTATTTAATTTCTCTAAACACTCCACTGAGCCCTAGGTGCCGTATGTGGAGTGCAAGGAAAATTGACTCTGGTTAAGGCCCATCCTCACAGAAAGACACTCCACTTTAGAAACACGAGGCCTGCCCCGACCACGAACGCACTTGAATCAACATGGGACTTTGCAGTGAACCCCTGATTCTGTGAAGCGGATCGTTTTATGTACTTTTGACCATAAGTATTTTTTGGTGTGGTATCTTTCTTGCTTATGAGCATGCCTTAGTCCTGACAGTAAATTCAGCCTCTTCCCTTTTATTTCCACACAGTCTATGTTCTTCTGGTTTTTNATCTTCCAGTAGGGATGTCCCATTGTCACCTGGGCACACTGTAGCATATGCTGCAGAATTGCATTTTTCTTTCAAAAGATATCAGTTCATTACTCAGCGGATATATTTGCTTTCCATTGCATGCATGCTAGGGGCTTCCCAGGTGGTGCTAATGGTAAGGAACCCACTTGCTAGTGCAGGAGATGCCAGAGACAGATGCAGGTTCAATATCTGGGTTGGGAAGATTCTCTGGAGGAGGGCATGGCAACCCACTCCAGTATTCATGCTTGGAGAATCCCATGGACAGAGGAGCCTGGTGGGCAACAGTCCCTAGGGGTGCAAAGAGTCGGACACTGCTGAAACGACTTGGCACTCACGCACACAGAGTGTCCTTGGTGTGCATCCTCCAGGTTCTGGTCACTTCCCACCTGTGCTGAAGGATGGAAAGATCCAAAGAACATTCAAGGAGAAAGGTGGTGTTGATGATTTCCATGTGATTGAAGACAAATCTGGTGAAAAGTTGGCCCACCACAGTTCTTTCTTACTGAGAGACTGTGCTGAAAGTGCATTAACCACCAAACCTAGAGAAATCCCCCCTACCAGTGAAGGCAGCAGTCTGGAAGCAACTGGGGTTGGGGGAGGCACAATGAGAAACAGACCGTGTGATGGATTTTGGCTGATGGTGGTGCAGAGGATGACGACCGGAGAGCTTAAACATCTGAGCGAAAGAATTGGGACCATTTGCTCTAAAGGCAGAGAAAGGTTAAAAAACTCTAAGAATTCCATCACTCCAGACTTCTCTGCACGGATTTCTCTGCATATGGAGCACGCCTGCACTTTTAAGGACTGACATGCCAGAACACCAGGTTTAAGGAAAACCATAGGTTAGAGCAGAAACTGACATTTAACACATGGATTTCTTTTTGCCTTCTGTACAAGCTAATGGGCATTCATTAATAGGTATTAAAAAAAAATTCAACCTTGGAGGGTTATTAAACATTCTAGGGTCCAATACAGCAACAATAGCCTCATTCGGCATAATATACCCTCCAACGAGTGTTTAATTATACGAAATAGCAAGCAGAGACTTTCATAGTTAGCTTTAATCTTTCTAGACATATACCAGTTGAAGAGCCAACGGTGCTCATATTTCATGACAGCGCAGTTGATGCCAATGATGAGTTCAGTAGCAAGAAGGATCCCTATGGAATAGCAGACCCCAACATTTTTGGCACCAGGGACAGGTTTCATGGAAGACGATTGTCCCATGGACTGGGGCGGTGGGGAGGATGGTTTCAGGACGATTCAAGTGAATTACATTTCTTGTGCACTTTATTTCTGTTATTATTACATCAGCCTCACCTCAGGTCACCAGGCATTAGATCCTGGACTTGGCGAGATCCTGGACTTGGCGACCCCTGGTAACCACACTCTGACATCTCAGGTTTATATGACTTGAATAATCAATAAACAGTTAAGAATGTTTGGCGTCTTTAATTACCTAAAGGACGTTTGAATCTGGTCACATTTAACAGGAAGTAGTCGGCTTTGTTTTTCATCTGACAGGCAAGATCACAGAGCATCCGCTCCGAGGTGGTGTGATTTTGGCCATTTAGAGAGATTGTTCTAGTTCCAGAGCAGGTGTCCCCAGCCTCCAAGATCTAACGCCTGATGATCGGAGGTGGAGCTGATGTAAGAACGATAGAAACAGAGTGCACGACAAATCATCCCCAAACCATCCCCCATCCTGGTCCGTGGAGAAACTGTCTTCATGAAACCACCCCTTTGTGCTGAGAAGATTGGGGACCACTGGCCGTTAAATGATTTCCTTTTAGGCTGGGACATCAGAGCTTACTGGACCAGGACTGTGCAGGGCTGGTGCATGGAAACAGGTTTTGATGTGACTTCTCTGTTTGGGAGGATCCAAGGTGGGGAGGGAAGAGGTGGCATCTTCATTCACCTGAAGGGTGACAGAGCATCATCAATGATTTTTTTTTTCCCAAGCAGACCAAAAAGATACCCTGAGACATCTGTAGCGAAACTTGAGTTTGGCCTGTCTAGCAGTGGAGACTCTGCCAAGCAGTGAGCTGGCAGAGAATACGAAAGCGGAGGAGGGTGGGGGAACCTTGAAAAATGATCCTTGGCTACCCAAAGGAGGTTTTGGTCAAAGCCTTTGAGCACAGTGTAAGAATACAAAATAGAGTGGGAGGAATATTTTTCAGCTCTTGTGCAATGTAAGAAGGTCAGCCTTTAGGGGATGAGGAGGAGGAAAGTCTGGGGAGGATGGAAAAGAGGGAAAAATATTCTGAGATTAAAATGTTATCTTTAAATATTGTGCTTCCGCTGCTCAGCGACCAAGAGCTTACAGGCTGACTGCAAACTCTGACTAAACCTTGATTTCCTTGCATTTCAAAGTCATTAACTGTTCCCTGACACCACTAGGTGGAGATGTAGGTTTACCGAGCACTCACTCTCTGGCTAAAAATGGCCTGTGAAGGCTGTGGAATCCTTAACAAAAATTTAAAATGTTCCAGATTGATCAGTTATGAATCATGCGGGTCACGGATTCACAGTGATCTTGTGGAAGGGGTGAGGGAGGAGGTTTTTAAAAACCCCACATCAAACAACAATAGCAAACAACCCTCAATGTGCTGTGCCATTTCTTGTAAAGCAGTCCAGGCGAACTATTATTTTTTAAGCCATAAGTTCAGATGCTTAAGACTCCAAGAGGATAATCACGCCGTGTTACAAATGTCTGCTGCCAACACACACATATTTCTCCTTTATTCTCGCACCAGCTGCTCCATCATGCTATCCATGGTCAAGAACAAACAAACAAAAAGTACCCCTCAAAAAAAAAAAAAAAAATGCCGAGTTTCCTTTCCAATTTCACCAGTGGAATTGTGCCAGCGACTGGCAGGAGCGGGGGATTGTGCGCTCGGGTTTAGGGGGTTGTTTCTAAATGTAGGACTTTTTGAGAATCTCATTACCTCACATCTTGATGTGTGAAGTGTGATTCATAGCACAGTTTGCTGGAGGCTAGTTAGCTCTTGTCTTCACACGGAGGACGCTGACTAATATGCCATTAATCAAACCTCAGTGAAGCGAAGCCTTTCAGTTTGTTTTGGCCAAGCCTCTCCTCTCTACTTAGCTGACCCCTGGTGTTTTTTTTTTTTGTCCACTTTTCTATGCCCATTGGTGCAGAGCATGGGCTATCAGATGGCTTCCAGAGAAGACAATGGATAGCCAGTGGTTTTTGGGAAAGGCAGGGAGTCATTTATTATTCCTCCTTTCACACTTGCCTCTCAGATAAAAATGCTCCTTAAATTCATTTGATCGCTCACTCCCATTTTCTCCCTCTCCAATTCTCTGAGTCTCTTTCAGTGAAAGAATACCTCATAGATTTCGTTGAAGTTGCCCGTGTAACCCTACTCAGAGAGCATGGCTCTTCCACTTGCCAGGATCCCATTTAAATACTTCACTTTCTCTTTAAGTTAAGGAACTCTCCATCAGGGCTGAGGCAGTTCACATACGCATGAATTCCCTGCTTCATGGCAATCATGAGAATGATAATGCTTTCAGGGAGAATATCAAGATAGGAACACAGTAAATGGTGGTAGACAGGGGCTCCGAGGGTAAAGAATCTGCCTGCAAGGCAGGAGACTCAGGTTTGATCCCTGGGCCAGGAAGATCTCCTGGAGAAAGGCCACTCCAGTATTCTTGCCTGGAAAATCCCCATGGACAGAGGAGCCTGGCAGGCTACGGTCCTTGAGCTCACAAAGAGTTGGACACGACTGAGTGACTTACACAACAACTCAAGGCCATTTCATAGCAAGAGATATTTACATTTTATGAAATATTTTCGCCTGAAATTTTCAACACAGTCAAAAAATTTAATTGTTGTGCAAATGAATCCATGAAGAAAAGTGGGAGATGTTTTTAGTGGCCAGGATTTAGGGACCAGGGGGAAATTAGTTAAAACACAAAAGTCAGACTTACATCTGAGACATTGCCTTCCATGTCACCATTAATTCCCAACTGCTGTAGGGTGATATTAGCATAACCTTACATTTATTTCTTACCTAAAAAAATTTTTTTTCTTAAATTTTCTTTTTCTGGCCACACTACTTGAATGTTAGTTCCCTGACCAGAGATCAAGCCTGAGCCCTCTGCTTTGGAAGTGTAGAGTGTTAACCACTGGGTCACCAGGGAAATTTGCTTTGTTGTTTTTTTAAATTTATTACTTATGCATGTGTTTATTTTTGGCCACGCTGGATCTTCACAGCTGCACGCAGCCTTTCAGGCTTTCTCTGGTTGGTGTTTGGTCTAGCTCTCTAGGTGTTTGGGCTTGGTGCTGTGATTGCTTCTCTGGCTGGGAAGCACAGGCTCTAGGCACACCAGCTTTAGTCCTTGGCCTCCCAGCCTCCAGAGCGCAGGTTCAGTAGTTTGTGGCACATGGGCCTAGCTGCTCTGGCATGTGGGATCTCCCCAGACCAGGGACTGAACCCGAGTTCCTTGCATTGGCAGGTGGATGCTTATCCACTGCACTGCCAGGGAAGGCCCTCCCCTTGTTTCTTAAACATGATCCCACAATTAGTAACATACAGAATCAGATAATCACTCACACGGGGTGCTGTGAGAGGGGAAACCCCATTTTCTAATCTCAGTCTCCTGCTTGTTTTAAAAGCATATTTTGTTACAGCTCATATCAGCATCACATTTATTAATTGTCTGATTCCTGGACAGAGGAGGAGTCTAGGTCTGGAAGTCATGCCCCTCCCCTCATACACACTGAATAGATCTTAACTGAGCATTATGAGTAGAGCATCCACCAGGCTGATGGGGGTTGCGGGGGCCGGCCATCCCCTGGCCTGAACCTTCAGGAGTCTCATCAGCTCCTCGCAGGGATCATGCAGTGAAATACGCTGACAACAGTGTTGGCTGCCTGAATATTATGTATGAGGTGGGTCTTCTCTTCTTAGTGAGTGGGACACCTCAGAAGTCACCAGAATTTGGGGTAGAACATGAAGTCCTTTAGGCATAGGAAGAAAACAAAAAGGCTATTTTTGTCGACAAAATACAACTTCCTAAAGAGCAGTTTTGTTTTTTCTTGTGTACTATGTGCTGCTGCTGCCGCCAAGTCACTTCAGTAATGTCTGACTCTGTACGACCCCATAGACGACAGCCC
Source organism: Redunca redunca (assembly GCA_006410935.1). Classification (NCBI taxonomy): domain Eukaryota; kingdom Metazoa; phylum Chordata; class Mammalia; order Artiodactyla; family Bovidae; genus Redunca; species Redunca redunca. The sequence goes on from SJYQ01000953.1 coordinate 323,142, forward strand.
ACCAGGCTTCCATCCCTGGGATTCTCCAGGCAAGAGTACTGGAGTGGGGTGCCATTGCCTTCTTCAGTGCGTGAGAGTGAAAAGGGAAAGTGAAGTGGCTCAGTCATGTCCGACTGTCCGCAACCCCACGGACTGCAGCCCACCAGGCTCCTCCGTCCATGGGACTCTCCAGGCAAGCGTACTGGAGTGGGGTGCCATCACTAGGTACTATTAAAGTACTTTACATGGAGAAATGGGCTTCCCTGGTGTCCCAGTAGTAAAGAATCCACCTGACCGTGGAGGAGATTCAGGAGATGCGGGTTCAGTCCCTGGGCTGGGAAGAGCTGCGGGAGGAGGAAATGGCAACAGGACCCCAGTATTCTTGCATGGCAAACCCCATGGACAGAGGCACCTGGCAGGCTACAGCACATGGGGCGGCAAAGAGGGGGACATGACCGAGTGATCAAACAGCAACAGAAGAAAACAGAGAGAATCAGATTCCATCCTCCAAGATTCCAGGGAGTTCGTGTCGTTTCTATGCCCGTTTTACAGAGCAGGAAGGAGAGGTGGAGCATGGGTGGAAACTGCTTGTGAAAGCACAGCTCAAGAGACGTGAACCTGAGAGTCACACCCAGACAATCTAAACACTTTGCTATATTTATGTATTTGCACACATTTGCTTTTGACATTTCATAACATTTTCAAGAGTTTTTTAAAGCAAAATTAGACAGATGTATTTTTAGTTTAGTTGGTTCATTGGCTAAGTCATGTCCAACTCTTTGCAACTCCATGGACTGCAGCATGCCAGGCTTCCCTGCTCTTCACTATCTCCTGGAATTTGCTCAAGTTCATGTCCATTGAGTCAGTGACGCCATTCAACCATCTCATCCTCTGTTGTCCCCTCATCCTCTTGCCCTCAAACTTTCCCAGCATCAGGGCATTTTCCAATGAGTTGGCCCTTTGCATTAGGTGGCCAAAGTATTGGAGATTCAGCATCAGTCCTTCCAATGAATTTTCTGGGTTGATTTCCTTTAGGATTGACTAAATACATATTGGACATATGTATTATCCAAAAATACCACTTTTCCCAGAAGAGATAAAGGAATTTTCCTCAAGTCCACTTGATATATGGTGCTGCTTTCAAAATAAAAAATTTACATTTTTAATGTGTCACTAATTCTCCCAAAGTAATTGTAAGATACGTATTTTAATTTTATAGTTTCGGTACCATAATGGGTGCTAGCAATATGGGCTTATGTGATAAGGGACGATATTGGGAATAAAATAGTTTCTAAAAAATCACTCGAGGTAATTTCATGGTGGTCCCAGTGGTTAGGGTTCTGAGCTCCCTCTGCAAGAGGCCCAGGTTCCATCTCTGGATTGGGAACTAAGATCCCTCATTCCATGCTGTCCAGCCAAATACATAAATAAAAATGAAAATCAGTCTACATTATTCCTTGGTATAAGTAGAAAATAATTAAAAGTTTTCAGAGGAATGCTTTTTGATTAGTGGAAAGACCTGTTTCAAGCAATGTTCATATGAATATTGTACATACACTCATAATATCACACATACACACTCATCACACACATACTCATGATATCACACACACACTCATGATATCACACACACAATATCACACACACTCATAATATCAAACACACCCATAGTATCATACACACACTCATGATATCACTCACTCACTCATAATATCACACACAGGCACACAAGATCACTTCTGAGCAAAACCATACAGTCAGCATAAACTTTCTTTGCTCAAGGAAGACAGACATACTTTGGACTGTGAATATTAACACTGATTTGAACATGCAAGCCAAGTTTAGTTAGATTGCAAGTTAAGGAAAGTCCATACCTAGGAAAGAAACTCAAATCAGAGCTTAGGGTCTCCAGGAGGAACTAAATTTCTCCTTCCAAACTCCCACCGGGGACTCTGCCCGCCTTTCATGTGACATTAGTCTCATTGCCTCCCCCTCAGACTGTGAGGAAAAATGGGGTCCTTGCATCATCAGCTTTCTCCTCAAATATTAAATATGGAGAAAGCTTTCAGGGCCGTCAGTCCTGCAGGTAATCCTGTACTGGTGTGAGCACGCTCTGTTACCACTTAGCTGCTCAGTCGTGTCTGACTCTGTGGAGCCCCGAGGACTGTAGCCTGCCAGGCTCCTCTGTCCGTGTTATTTCCCAGGCTAGGACACTGGAGTGCATTGCCATTTTCTCTTCCGGGGCACCTTCCCAACCCAGGAAGTGAATCCACACCTCCAGGACTGGCAGGGTGATTCTTTGCCACTGCACCACCAGGGAAGCCTGTGGGTGTGTTCTGCACACGTATACAAACACGCTTTCAGAGAATTCAGCGGCTGGGAAGCTAAACATCATGGAAAGAAACCTCATAGCAAGAAAAACAAGGCTTGGGTGGCAGGATGGGGTGAGGAAGAATGTACGTTACAAGAGAGCTTCTCACTAACCAACTCTGCGGGCTCATCTCCTGAGTGCTGCTCCACTGGCCCCCACATGAAAGGGTGGAAGAAAAGGCGATTACTGAAGACAGAAGCTGAAGGGGGCCAGGGAGGCAGAGCTCGTGTGTGGCGTTAAGATCCCTCTGCCCCGACAAAGCCGAGGACAGGGGTTCACAGTCTGTCACATTGAGTTCTGATCAATCCCCTCCAAAACGGTCAGGCTGGGGCGTCTGGCTGCTGAAATTCTATGCTTCACACTTCCCACTTTTAGCTCTCAGAGTCCCTGGTCATTTTCACCAGAGTGCATTCTGTGGTCGTTTTAGTTGTTGGGAATGTTGATCAAATCAGACTAGGGGGAGGGGAGATGGAGAAAAAGGAAGACCCCTGCCTTGAAGATGTCTCTTGACGGAACGCATGTTGGATCAAAACTCGATGCCATTCATCTTTTGTGGCTCTTTGTCGATCATGTTTGCTAGGAGGATAAGTGAACTCCGGGAAAAGGCATTCATCTAAATTATCCTCATAAAGTGCCATCTCCCATGTAAAAAGAAAAATGGAAGAGACAGCCAGTGTGTACACAGATAAATTAATGGAGGAAAAATATACAGATCCCTTTACAATCAGTGTTTATACACCTATATATGTAAACTACATATGTATGTATGTGTGTGCATAATCGTGTATATATATTTAAATAAGGGCTTCCCCGGTAGCTCAGGGGTAAAAGAATCCATCTGCCAATGCAGGAGTCATGGGTTCAATCCCTGGGGCATGAAGATCCCCTGGAGGCAGAAACGGCAACCCACTCCAGTATTCTTGCCTGGGTCATCCCATGGACAGAGGAACCTGGCGGTCTACAGTTCAAGGACTGGCAAAAGAGTCGGACTCGACTGAGTGACTAAACAACAGCAATAGTGTGCATGTAAACCAGGACCTGATAGGCTAAAAGTTATCCTTGTGGGGACCTGTTCAATACTGACACTTTTGAAAGCACCGACCTAGACAGAAATGGGGAAACTTCTCACTGATAGAAAGCCAGTAACCAAATTGTAAACAAATATGGGTAGTGTCTGTGCGGACAAGCAGATAAGAAGATAAATGTCGAGTTTCTCTTAATTAGCCTTTCTTAATTAAAAACAGCAGCAGTATTGTGATCAAAATGAACTCTGGTGGGAGTGTGGTCACTTGGTCTTCTGAGTATCGCTGGAGGAAAATTAGATTTTTTTCCCCCCCTCTTAGGATGAATGGTGCTCTAAAGGAGGAATAAATGGTGTCTGTGAGCAATGTCCCTTTGGTTTTTATCTGTGTGAGATGGATGTGCCTCTTGCCAGTCTCCCAATGGTGTGGGGGCAGACTTAGCCATCATTAGCACCCCAGGATGGATCCAATTCACTAATTACTTATGCTGTCCTGGTTCACTGAGATTTAAGTACCAAGTCAATCCCATTATCTGCAGTCTCCCAAGCTTGCCAGAGTCATCTGTCTTTCGTGGAAAAGAAGCGCAAGGGTTATCAATTGGACCCCGCAAGACTTGGGATTTTCCGACTTTGGGAGAAGGCAAGATTAGTCCAGACTCGAGTCCAGGACCCTCTAAGCCGCCACTTTGGATGCGATAAAAGTAAACTGTGACAATTATCCGTGGCTAAGTGAAGAATGGGGAGGGGAAAAGCAGAGAGCAAAGGGGAGGGCGGAGGGAGGAGGAAAAAGGAGGGAGAGATAAAAACATGGGGAAGAGAACGCAGCCCCAGCTGTGACTCTCGGCCTGTGCTTTCAGGCAGCTCTTCCCATCGCTTCCGGGCAACGAATGACAATTCATCTGTTACAAACATAGGATAGTATAGTTGGACCTCAGGAATTAAAATATCCCGGGCCCGAGGCCCGCTCCGAGAGGATGGGGGGCCAGGAAGGGGCCGCGGAGGGAGCAGCGGATGCAGGAGCCTCTCGATCAGCCTTGGGTGCTCGGGACCTGGACCGGGTAGGATTCCAGCAGCTCCGCGGGCCCTGGGCGGGTGATTGGCACCTGCTTGGCAGAGGGGAGGGCCCAGCAGCTATTGGAGGCTCGGCCGTGTTCATCTGCACAATTTAGGAAGCAGCAGTGTGGCTACTCATACAAAAAAGAATCTTCTGAGCAGCGTGACATCTCTTGGAATGGAATATTTGTCTTTACAAATGATTGCTCCGCTGCCAGCTCTTGACACGGTGCTCGCAAACATGTGTAATTGTTGGAAGTGTAATGACGATTATTTGCATATTTAATGTTCAAACAGTACTGAAGAAGCAACCCCAGCTAAACCTTTTAGGGGAACATTTGAATATGTTCAGCATCAGCCCGAGGGGTCCCAGGAAAGAGGGGGCATTCCCATAGAGAGCAGACACAGGGGTCGTTGGCTTGAAGATCAAGGACACCACAGCCTCCGTGCTTGGATTTAGGGAGGCAGTGGTGCGCTCTGTACCCAGGTGAGGTGCAAGGCCACCAATGTGGGAAGGTGCTTTCTCTTGGCTCTGATTCAAACACAAGCTGCAGAATACCCTGGGTCAGGCTGGTTTGACACTCACACTCACCTACTGTGAGCCCAGGAACCGTGGCCAGGAAAGTGGGGTAGAGCTCTGACGCTGTAGGCAGAATTCATGACACTTTTTACCCACAGGCATCATCCACCCGTCAATGTATCCCCAAAAATCATTCCCGAGGAATAACCCAGATGCACTGTTACGACGGTATTGTATTCAGAGTAGTAGGAAGAACATTTTTTCCCCCCTTAAAAAGTAGATGCCCTTCTAAGATTCTTTTCCAGCTTTTGCTTAGATGGATCATTGTTCTATGAACCTTCATTTTCCTCTGGTTGCTGGCTAAAGGTACTGTGGTGAGCAGAGCCATTCCCTTTTCCAGGGGACCTTCCCGACCTAGGGATCAAACCCAGGTCTCCTGCACTGGCAGGCGGTTTCTTTACCACTAGTGCCCGCTGGGAAGCCCAGGGCCCATGTGTGAGGTTCATGCTTTGTCTTTACAGCCTCGAGCACATGAATTTGGGAGGCACTCAGTGGTTGGGGAGGGGGCGCGGCATTTTCCCAAAGTAGGATCCAGTGTAGAAAACATGCCAAAAATACAGAACACAGAACATTCCCTGAGCAAATGATGCTCACGGCACCAGATTTCTTGCCAGTGATAAAGATACTGACCCTGGGACGGGGGCGACCTGCCTTTCTGACGCTGAGCTAACTAGACCCTCACAGCAGGCCGACCTGCGCCTACCCACAGACGCGTAAAGCATCTCGAACAACTTGAAACTCGGAGATGGTGCTTCGTGCTCCAAATCAGCAGGAAGGGAGGTTTTAGATGCTGGTAATCATCTCAGGGAAAACACACCTCCCTGAAATCAATAGAATAATTTTTGATAATGTAGCCACTTGATCTGGTAATTTGTCCTTTCACCTGTAGTCAACGACTTGCTGGAGACTTTCCTGAGCTCTTTAGATGCCTCTTACTGGAGGTTATCCTATCCTTGTCTTTCGAAGGAGGCTGGATAATGAGCTTTTGAGCTTCCTCTTGGCTCTCCACCCACCCCCAGCTTCCTCTGAGTTCCCCCCAGCCCCAGCCCAGAATCCCCTGCCATAAGTCACTTGGGAATGAGCCAGGGCTCATCACCAACACAGACCTTGAAGGAGCGGCACCATCAACAGGGCTCAAGTACCATTTTCTATCTTTTTTTTTTTTGGAGGTAGAAGGATACAGACCACTCTTATCTTTATTTAAAATTTTCACATTTTGTCCACCGTGAATTTTTTGCCTTAACTTTGATTTTTAAATTTGTTTTATTGTGGTAAAAGTCACATAATATAAAAGCTGCTCTTTTGAGCAGGTTTAACTGTACAGTACAGGGGCACAAAGTACATTCACATTGTTGTACAGCTCCAACCATCATCCATCTCCCGAATTTTTTACCTTCCTAAACTGAAACTCTGTCCCCAGCGAACACTAAGTCCCTACTGCCCCTTCCCACCTCCCAGCCGCAACAGGGGACTAGAGATTGGGTATCTCCATTTTAGACTGCATCCTCCCAGGCACCACTCTTGGCAAAGCTGACTGTGGTTGGAAGTGAACTTGGATGCGGTGTGGCAGCGGCATGATTTACCTGCAGCACGTGGGGTTAGCATGTTACCTTTCCTTTCTGTCAGACAGATGACTAATCCTTGAGGATTGGAAAAACACTTGCGTTTTCCTTCTGAGCATCAAAGCGATCAACCAGTCTGTAATAAGATGAAGGATGTACCCACAGTGAAGGATTCTATAGTTCCAGACACTCTTCAGATTCATCTTAATTTTTGCTAGCAACCTGATGAGGTAGATACCGTAATCCCAAGCCCCCTCCTTTTTTATGGATCAGGAAACTAAGGAATGGAGAGAATAAATGAGTCCAGTGTTCACAGCTCACAAAGGATAACACTGTTAACTTTAGGCATTATATAAGGACACGAAGACAGTCTCATCTCCCTGGATTCTTTTATTCCAGGATCGAAAGACTGCTTGCCGTTTAGTGTGTCAGTTTAGAAAGAGGCTCATGGGAAGTGGAGATGACCACTGCTGACCCTGAGGGTGAAGTTCATTGCTCTCCTACAATCCAGAACACAGAAAGCTAAGGAATTCATTTTTCTTAATATAATATTAAACCAACCCTTGGGATACAAAGTGGAATTTTATTCCTTGTTAAATTCTTTGAAGAGCAAAGTATTTAAAAAAACATATGACAATAATTAGCAGTATTTCTTTAGGGGTTTGTTGGTTTGACCTTAGCCTTTTAATCTGTCAAACTATGCTAATCAGCCTGACAGACAGAAAGATAAAATGCAGAAGTAGAAACACTAGTGGGAAACAGGAAAAGACAGGAGAGAGAGAGGAACCAAGGGTAAGTGAAGGGCTCGGCATCCACTCGACACTGGAACACTTCCTGGGTGGCCCCGAAGGCCAGCGCTGGGCACAGCGCTATTTTTATTCCAAGCAACTGACTACTTTTATTCTAAGCCCAGCAAGGTGAGGAAGCTCGTTGGAGTATGTTACAGAAATTTCTTTTTCCTGGGAACTGAGTGTGAAATGTGTCGTTGTTCAGTCACTCGTTCATGTCCGACGCTTTGAGACCCCAATGGACTATAGCACCCAAGGCTCCCCTGTCCTTCACAATCGGCCAGAACTTGCTCAGACTTATGTCCATCGAGTCGGTGATGCCATCCAACCGTCTCATCCACTGTCACACCCTTCTCCTACTTACAATCTTTCCCAGCATCAGGATCTCTTCCAATGTGTCAGCTCTTTGCATCAGTTAGCCAAAGCACTGGGGCTTCAGCTTCAGCATCAGTCCTTCCAATGAATTTCCTTTAGGATTGACTGGTTTGATATCCTTGCAGTCCAAGAGACTCTCAAAAATCTTCTCCAACATAACAGTTCAAAAGCATCAATTCTTCTGTGCTCAGCCTTCTTTATGGTCTAACTCTCACATCTGTACATGACTACTGGAAAAACCATAGCTTTGATTATATGGACCTTTGTCAACAAAGGGGTGAAATAAGATTATAGTTTAAAAAGTTGTGAATGGGATGGGAAATACATAACAAGTCCTCATTGGAGATTCCAATTCGTGGTGTCTGTAGTGCCAACTGAGTGCCTTATGTGAGTCTGTGATTTTGGCAGACCCATTTACTTCTCACCAAATATACATGGTCTTCCCTGAGTTTTCAAATTTCCTTATGCTGCAGGGGACTATGGGACTGGGTGAGTACAGCTGACAGATGTCATTTTTGAGTGAAAGTATTTAAGAGCTGTTGTGTGACCTTCCAGCCTTCTCTCCTGCCAAGGAGAATGCAGGGTTTGAAATTCCGATGGTCCAGCTACTGGGTGAACCATCCTTGATTTCCTGAATTTACTGGCTGTTGGGTAGAGCTGACAGAATTAGATATATGCACCATGAACAGGTACTCTGGTAGAGTTTCCTTGGTGGCTCAGACAGTAAAGAATTTGCCTGCAATGCAGGAGACACAAGTTCAATCCCTAGGTGGGGATGATCCCCTGGAGAAGGCAATGGCAACCCACTCCAATATTCTCGCCTGGAGAATTCCATGGATAGATTAGCCTGCTGGGCTACAGACCATGGGATCACAAAGAATTGGACAGGACTGAGCGAGTTTCACTTTACTCAAGATGAGCAGGTAAAGTGTTGCAGTCATACAACAGGACACTGAGTTCAGGGTTCTTTTGTTACTTCAGCATTTTAAAGGCTACAGAAGCACGTAAGTAACTATTTCTAGTAACTGAATTACACATATCTTTTGAGTTCATATATCAGCAACCAAATTATTTATTTATTACTATGTGTCTCAGTCGCTCAGTAGCCCAGCGGGCTCCTCTGTTCACGGAATTTTCCACACAATAATACTGGAGTGGGTTGCTACTTCCTACCCCATCTTCTCAGCCTAAGGATCGAACTCACATCTCTTGCATCTCCTGCACTGGCAAGCAGGTTCTTTACCCCTAGTATCACCTGGGAAGCACAATTTATTTGAAGAAGAAAATGGCAACTCACTCCAGCATTCTTGTCCGGAAAATCCCTGGTAGGCTACAGTCCATGGGGTCTCAAAGAGTCAGACAGGACTGAGTGACTAAACCAGGTAGAAAGATTAGAAGGGAAATTGCTGAATGCATTCATCATTGTAAACGCTGTGTGAGATGCTTTAATCAGTCTTTTCACTTTGGACTCCCAGCAAAAAAAGAGGTTAGTTATTGACATTTCATCATTTCTTAAATAAAAAGGAAAAGGAAGCTCTGAGAGGATAAACAACTTGCCTGAGGATATATAGTCATTTTTCTGGAAGTTTATACGTTTGTCTCTAAAATCTATGTTTTATGCTTTATATCCACCAAGACCTCCTGGAAAAGCAAACTGAAGACTATTTTTGGGTCTTAGAAGCTGGGGAATGGATAGAATAATCTATTCACAGTTTTAGAAGCCATGGATCCCTGATTCTGTGTTGAGTTCAGCAAGGTAGCAATCACAATGTTCCTCTGTAGGAATATCTCAACCCAATCCCCCCAAAACATTGTTATCATGAGACCAACGCTCAGTCACTCAGTCATGTCTGGCTCTTTGAGGCCCCATAGACTGCAGCCCACCAGGCTCCTCTGTCCATGGAATTTCCCAGGCAAAAATACTGGAGTGGGATGCCATTTCCTACTCCCGGGGATCTTCGGGACCCAGGGATCAAGCCCGTGTCTCTTAGATCTCCTGAACTGGCAGGTGGGTTCTTTACCTGGGAAGCCGTATATGTGCATGCACCCATGTGTATATGAATTATCCTCACCCAGCAAACACACCCACATACACTCACACACACGTTACACATAAATCTACATGCCCACATTCAGTTTTACAAAGCGTCTCTCAAATCCTAGAGCCAAACATAATGAAAAGCCTTCAGAACCACTGGGTTGAGAGTTCCATTCTCTGGATACAAATGTACTCAGATCAGAACATTAGAGGCCACTGAGCAAGCCCTTAGTAAACATAATGTACTTTTCTAGTCCATTTACTCAATGCATTTTTCCACCAATTCAGGCATTATGCTGATTGGCAGTACAAAGACAATCATGACACGGTCTTTGCCCTCATGAAGGGTACACTTGAGTTTGAAAATTGCCATCCATCATCCATCGCTCAATAACCATTTTTTTGTCTTATACTATCGCCACATTGCTCAAGGTAAATTTGTCTTCCACTGTCTCTCCCCCCACCCCGTCTTCTTCTCTAACGATACACGTGACCTGTGGGTGATTTATTTTAACTCTTTCCCATATCTCCACTGTTCTGTGGGTTCTCTAAGTGTACTACGACCTGCTCTACTCAGAGCTCTCTTCTTCTGGAATGCTTACCTGAATGGCTGTGCTACCATGGACCACAGTCACCACCACCAGCATCATCTGATATCTACATTACGTGCTATTCTTTATCTTCTAGGCTTTACACAATTATTTCATATGTGTGTGGCAAGTGCTGAAGCCCAGATTAAAACTTTAAAGTTTATTTCTTTCAACGGTCCTGTCAACACCCTCCAGGTGGCTCAGTGGTAAATTATCCGCCTATCAATGCAGGAGACACAGAAGATGTCGGTGATCCCTAGGTTGGGAAGACCCCCTGGAGATGGGAATGGCAATCCACTCCAGCATTCTTGCCTGGGAAATCCCTTAGACAGAGGAGCCTGGTGTGCTACAGTCCCTGGGGTCAGAAAAGAGTCAGGCACGAATGAGTAAGTGAGTGCACACACACACACACACACACACACACACACACACACACACACACATGCACACACACAAATTCCCTCACCACAATGCCCCAAACTTATTTCCGCTTTGCATCCAACTCATTCTTCTGATTCTGTAACTGAGTAGAAATACCATGATCCAGCCAACTGAGAGTCATTCCCATCCATCAGATGGCATGTCCTGCATTTGACTCCTTAATTGCTCCCACCTTTGCCAATTTCCCTCCATTTCCCCAGCAGATGTTTCTATCAGGCCTCCTAACTATGACCTCACCATTACTGTCTCTTTCAAGTACAATAGTCATGCTGTTGCCTGAGTGATCTTTCTGAAGACCTGAAGCTGATATGAGTTTCCCCAGTTTAAAGTTTCCAGAGACCCCCCCTCACAGCTTCCAGAATGGAAGCCTAGCCTTTGGGAAGAAGACCCAGCCCTTCTGCCCCCAGCTCACCTGCTGGCTAAAGTCTTGCTTTAAGCTCTTTCCAGGAACTGTCTCTCCCATCACACTTGAGCCCCTTTGCACAGGTCTTTCTGCCATGGCCAGGGTCCACCACCTCTTCTCCCCTCTCCCCTCTAATCACAATGAAGCCTTTGGCTCAGGCATCACCTCAGCCTTTTTCCCTGCTACTGCTTCCTCAAGTTTACCATCAGAATGTTCTTTACAGGGTTCCATCACAGCTTCATGACAACCCAGGACAAGTAGACAGAGCAGGTGTTATTTTTATTGCCACTTTACAGAAGTGGAAAGTGAACCTTGGGTTGTTTAAGGAAACTGGTTAATATAAGATGTAAATCAATAGACTTGATTTCTAAACCCTAGTAGTGTTTTTCTAGGCAATTTCTTTCAGTTTAGGATTGAAAGATGGTACCATATCCGGCCTCTGTACCCCAACAATGAATTAAAATTCAGAGACAGGGTCTGGGGTGAAGTAGAAAAGAATAGCTTCATTGCTTTGCAGGCTGCATGCGGGTGTGGTCAGTCGTGTCTGGCTCTTTGTGACCCCATGGACTGTAGCCCAGCCCCCCAGGCTCCTCTGTCCAGGGGATTTTTCAAGTAAGCATACTGGCATGGGTTGCCATTTCCTCCTCCAGGGTTTCTTTCCGACCCAGGGATCGAACCCAAGTCTCCTGCATTGCAGGTGGATTCTTTACCACTGAGCCATCAGGGAAGCCCCATTGCTTTGTGGGCTAATGCCCTCAAAACTGTGTTTCCCACCCTGGAGAGGGCAGTGAGAAGTGTTACAGTCAAGGTTCAAATAGGGTGTGGCCAGCTCAAGGACAGTCTTCTGATTGGTGGGTGGTGAGTGAGAGTCAGCATAATCAAGCTTCTGGTTCCAACAGGTCTGGGGTCCCCGTGCCTGTGGGCAGCAGTTAACTTCTCCCACTGCTGGTGGGGGTTTCAGCATCTGCAGAGCAGCTCGAAGGTTGTGTGTGTCCCTTGAGGGGGAAACCAAGACCTGTCCCAAGGCTGCACTACTGTATCTTGACTGCTCCTCCCTTGTCTCTGCATCCCCTCCCTTCCCTGATTGGCACCCGTTTGAACCTGCCCCTTGAAACTCAGCGAAGATCCTGGGGGCTGAATGAAGCCTGTTTCCTGTAATCGAGAATTGGGGGACCCAAAACCTTTTGTGCCCAGGAGCCCCACAGTGTCTGCTGGGTTTCAAAGGTGTCCTGGGCATTCTGGGGTCACAAAGAGTCAGACACAACTGAGCAACTTCCACTTCACTTCACTGGGCATTCTGCCTTTTCTTCCCCATGCTCTTCCTGAAGAAGGGCCATGTGCTTTTTACTGCATGCCCTTAATTGCTCTGGTAAACAGGGAGTCAGGGGGCAGTTCCTTTTGTGCTTGGGCATGCTCTGTTCTGCTTTGTCTCTTCCTAGACAGGCAAAGAGGTGGAGAGGAAGGAGGAAGAATCTTCCATATACTAGCTGTGTGACTTTGGGGAAGCTCCCTTAGCCAGGGAGAGGATTGCCTTTCAGGACTGCCAGGATGCTGGCAAGCTCATGCCACATGCTTGCTCCAATTGCTACCATCCTGTTTATGTGGTTTCCTTTCCTTCTAAGACTGTGACCCCCCTAAGGCAGAGGCTGCCTGCCCTTGACTCTCAAGGGCTTGGGTACTTGTGGGTACTGTGTGAAGAGTTTTATGACACGATGACTCAGATATTCAGTGAATGTTCTCCACCAGCTTTGCTTTTCCCATTTTTCTCTAAAATATACTTTACGGTTTTACTCTGCTATTCCCTAGTCCCAACTCCTTGCCTGTAGCTGGAATAATGAATATAAATGGCTAACAAAAAAATAATATGAACATTCAAGTTTGTCTTCTTCTACCCCAAGTTCCAATGAACCATTTAAACATATATTTACAAAATGCTGAAATCTAAACTTCATTCCTTCTGCTAGAAGTGTTAACATTCGGCATATTTCAACAAATGGAGAATTTCCTATGGACAGGCTGGTTTTAGATGGTGTGAGAAATTCCAAGAAAAATGAGACTGCCCTGGAGAAGAGACTCACACAGAAATTCATGATTCTAGAGAACATGAGTGGTGCTATGGGATGCTGGAGAGCAAATTGGCAGCAGCTCAGAAAGAAAGGGTGGATTATTTAGGCTGGAGGAAGAGTCTTCCTTGCAAATTATTGTTGTTGTTCAGCCACTCAGTTGTGTCTGACTCTCTGCAACCCCATGGACTGCAGCATGCAAGGCTCCCTTATCCTTCACTATCTTCCTGAGTTTGCTCAAACTCATGTCCATTGAGTCGGTGATGCCATCCAACCATCTCACCCTCTGTTGTCCCCTGCTCCTCCAGCCCTCAGTCTTTCCTACCATCAGGGTCTTCTCCATCAGGTCTTCAAATCAGGTGACCAAAGTATTGGAGCTTCAGCTTCAGCATCAGTCCTTCCAGTGAATATTCAGGGTTGATTTCCTTTAGGATTGACTAGTTTGATCTCCTTGATGTTCAAGGGACTCTAAAGTCCTTGCTCCCATCTTGGAAATTATTAAACACTGGTAAAATCAAAAGCAATAGTCAGGGGCTTCCTTGGTGGCTTAGTGGTAAAGAGTCCACCTGCAAATTCAGGAATCATGGGTTTAATCCCCTGTCTGGGAAGATTCCACATGCCACAGAGCAACTAAGCCCATGTGTCACAACTACGGAGCCTGTGCTCTGGAGCCGGGGAGCTGTGACTATGGAGTCCACATAATGCAATTACTGAAGCCTGAGTGCCCATGAGCCTTTGCTTTGCAACAAGAGACGCCACTGCAGTGAGCAGCCTACACACGGCAAATGGAGAGCGGCCCTCACTCGCCACAGCTAGAGAAAAGCCTGTAAAGTAACAAAGACCCAGCACAGCCAAAAATAAATACATTTGAAAAACGGTATAATCAGTCCAGGCTATATGGAAACAGTAACCCTTGTGTTGGCAGACATAGCGCCCATGTGGGCAGAGGCGTAGACCATGGAATGGGAAGAGAACCTACCCAGAGTATGATGAAACTTGACTGCAAGGACAGAGGTTAGATTTCAGTATGAAGCTGGTAGAAAGTTTTGAGCTGGGCAGAGGGTCAGGGACCGAGCGCAGAGGCTGTGATTTGTGGTTTCACTCTTGCACAGCCTACAGGAAGGTTTGGAAAAATAAAGAGTCACAGTGGACAGGCGAGCTATTGGTAACAGTTCAGTCATTAATATAATACGTTAGTGTTAGTCACTTTGTCATGTCCCACTCTTTGTGACCCTGTGGGTTGTGGCCCACCAGGCTCCTCTGTCCATGGGATTTCTCAGACAAGAATACTGAAGTGTGTAGCCATTCCCTTCTCCAGGGGATCTTTCTGACCCAGGGATGGAACCCAGGTCTCCTGCATTGCAGGCAGCTTCTTTACCATCTGAGGCCCCAGGAATTTAGTTAATGTAACTATTCTAGAAATGTGATTCAAGCCAGTATATTATCACCTTCTCTTGGAGGATGCCAGTTCCATGGAGGACAGCATTTCAAATCCACCACTTGAAATATGGTTGTATTATTAGCATTTGCAAGAGTTTGAGCTTTTTTAAAAAACTGAGGTATAATTGTTTTACTCTATTGTGTGAGCTTCTGTTGTACAATGAAGTGAATCAGCTCTATGTATACATATACCCCTCCCTGCGGAGCCTCCCTCCCAGCCCATCCCACACCTCTAGGTCATCACAGAGCACCAGGCTGAGCTCCCCGCGTTACGCAGCAGCTTCCTATGAGCTATCTGTTTCACACATGGTAATGCACACTCGTCAGTGCTACTCTCTCAGTTCCTCCCACCACCCCTCTGCCCCTGTGCGTCTCTATCCCTGCCTGCAAACAGATTCACCCATATCATTTTTTAACATTCCTTGAGCTTTCGAAGGAAGGGTTCCTGAATCATGGAATCCAAAATGGCGATCAAGCCCTAACCTCACTTGAGTTTCCTGAGACGCAGTGTGTGCTGAGTCACTTCTGTCATGTCTGACTCTGTGCAATCCTTATGGACTGTAGCTGCCAGGCTCCTCTGTCCATGGGATTCTCTAGGCAAGAACACTGGAGTGGGTTGTCTTGCCCTTCTCTAGGGGATCTTCCTGACCCAGGTATCGAACCTGTATCTCTTATGTTTCCTGCACTGGAAGGTGGTTCTTTACCGCTAGAACCACCTGGGAAGCCCTGAAGCACAGTGCCCAGGACTTAAAAAGACCATCCACCCAGTTTGTCTGCTGCTGCTGCTGCTAAGTCGCTTCAGTCGTGTCCGACTCTGTGCGACCCCATAGAAGGCAGCCCACCAGGCTTCCCCATTCCTGGGATTCTCCAGGCAAGAACACTGGAGTGGGTTGCCATTTCCTTCTCCAGTGCATGAAAGTGAAAAGTGAAAGTGAAGTCACTCAGTCATATCTGACCCTCAGTGACCCCATGGACTGCAGCCTACCAGGCTCCTCCATCTATGGGGTTTTCCAGGCAAGAGTACTGGAATGGGGTGCCATTGCCTTCTCTGACCCAGTTTGTCTAGGAATGATATTCTGCAACTGCTTCTTCCTTTCTGGATTCCTTGTCAGCCCTCGCCTTCCTGACCAGGGGTCTCACCTCCGTCACAGAGCTTTCTATATGCCTCTCCTCCCCTGCACACACCCCAGCTGTCTTTCGGAGCCAATCCAGAGCCGTCACTGCCTTGACTTCTCTCCTCCGGCTGAGATACCCTGTAAAGTGCCGTCAGCAAATGCAGGGTTTGGAGGAGGGGACTCCAGGGGGATGTCCCTTTCTTCAAGAAGCACTGTCTTCGAGGTGGGCTGTCAAGGAGCCCGTGAGATCTGAAGTCCCAGAGCCCGAATGAAAGAAACACTCAGCTAACAAAACGGAGCCTGCCGAGGACGCTTCATCTGGTCCGGCCAAATCCCTCCTTTCTTTCCATCCTTTCTTCCCTAATCACAGCTGCCCTCTCGTTCCCTGTTCCTCTGCTGCGAAGAACAAAACCTCCCTTCGACTATCTGTTTTTCTTTTCTTCCCCAGAGTAGGTCTCATTACTGGTGATTAGCAGATGATTAAAACCAATTCAGCTTTCCCCAGTAGATGTTTTCTCCCTGTTTGTGCCCCGCGCGTCAGCCTTCAATGAACGTGCTCCTAAGCTTATTAACGGGCTCAGAGGATTAGCAGCCGCCAAGCTCAGTGGCTCCTACACTGTGATGCAGAGAATGACATGGAACCATTTGCTGCGCGCAGACGGGACCGCTGGGACTTGACTCTCTCAATCACAATTTTATTTTCCATGCAGAGCAAGATAAAAAAATATCCCAATAATCACAAAAATCAAACGTTTGGACAAGTCTGAAAATAGACTGAAAGCCAGTGGCAGGAAACAGACTACACCGATCACGGAGGCATCGGGGTGTGTGTGTGTGTGCGCGTGTGGTGTGGTATGTGTGTGTGTGTGAGTGTTTACATGAATGTGGAATCACACAGTTTATCTATGTTTACACTCATGTATGAAGGTGAACATCCTCCTTTAGTTTCAACTTTCACTTTGGTGTTTACGCAGTGTGTGTCTGTACGGGCCACGTATGGATAGATTTCTTTTTTTCATGTTTTACTTTCTCCCCCTTTGTTTATTCAATCATTTATTTGTGTCAATATGTACTGATATATATTTCTTTCCTACAGTGAGTTATAATCTGAAACTGCATTCTTCTGCGGTTGCTCAAATTGTTCCAGCATTAGACACTGGGAGATTTCTCAGGCATCGGAGCTACTTGGCAATGTTGTGATAGGTCCTGCTGTACAAGGGACTGAATCAGTCACACATTTGCATATATCCCCTTCCTCTGGAGCATCCCTCCCACCCCACCCCTGTATCTCACCCCTCCAGGTCATCAGAGCACTGAACTAAGCTCGCCTATGCTATGCAGCAGCTTCTCACTAGCTATGTTACACATGGTAGTGTATATATGGAGTTTTCCTGGTGACTCAGCTGCAAACATCATCTGCCTGCATTGCAGGAGCCTCAGGAGATGTGGGTTCAATCCCTGGGTTTGGAAGGTCCCCTGGAGGAGGGCATGCAACCCACCCCAGTATTCTTGCCTGGAGAATACTGCTGACAAAGGAGCCCTGAGGGCTACAGTCCATGCGGTCACAAAGAATCAGAAGCGACTGAAGTGACTTAACACACAGTGCATGTATGTCAATCCCAGCCTCCCAGTTCATCCCACCCTTCCCCCAACTGTGTCCACATGTCCATTCTACGTCTGTGTGTCTATTCCTACCCTGCAAACAGGTTCATCTATACCGCTTTACTAGATTCCACATATACGAATTCATATATGATATTCGTTTTTCTCTTTCTGATTTACTTCATGAATGGAGACTTACGAATCTTCAACTTTCGAATTGAACAGACTATAATTTAGGTAACACTTTAAAGAGCATCAGATTTCTCCAAATTGTGACACTTGGTTATCAGTAGATATACACAAAGGTATCCTAAGTAACTGGATTCACTTAGGTTTCAAAGCCACAAAAATGCCGTGCAGTGTTTACAAAGTTTGGAAGGAGTGCTTCACCATCTGCAAGGGGTTTCTTTCCTATATAACTAACTCTATATGAGTCACAATAATGATCACAATAATAAAAGTGCCCGAGTTGCTGGGATCACAGCAAGCTTAAGGAACAAAAACGGTCTACATTTAGAAAGTTCAGAAAGGAGAAAACCCTCCTGTTACTACATTAGTAGATGATGCTTTTCAAGGAAGTGGTTTTGGCAATGCCATTGTTTTGTTGGCACAGACTGTCTCTTCCTCTAAATCTTTATGCTCTTCCCGTTTATTTCCTTTTCACCTTTTCAAGGCAGTTTAACTCTGGATGTGCTGGAGCTTGAAATCTAGTTTCTGATTCAGGGTAGCAACAGGGTTTGCAGAAAATATCAACCAATACCCACGAGCAGGGAAAGCGGGGAATGTGAAATGTGGGTCACGCCAGCCTTCCATGGCTGCATGACGGATGCATCTGTGGAGGAGAAGGAAGGGGAACCCTAGAAGAGCAGACCTTGCAAGCAAGCAGTGAAGCCCAGCAACAGCAACAAACAAAGGAGAACCTGACGCAACGATAGAGAAGAAATGAGAAACCAGAGAAAGATACTGTCAATCACCCAAAGTGGCACAATCATGCTTTATTTAATTTCATCATTTAATATCTAAGGGGAAATGACGGACAAGGAGTTCTTATTGGTTCAATCTTAACCAGCATTAAAAAAATTTCCAGCAATATCCCTGACCTTGCTTGGCCCCAATAAGTAGGTAATTGCTAAAGGATCGATTCCTTCCTTATTCAACAATAGGTCCCAAACAAATGTGATACATTCAATCAAGTGACAGAGAATCCCAGCTGAAGGTAACGGAACACAAAGGAAGCTTTAAGAGCATTGGTTACAAAAGTGCTGGAATAAATATCAGGAAAGAGTTTATTACCAAGGACCTCTGATAATGTAACTGGAATGAACAGGGGGGAAAATGATGGTTTATTAAACAATTTATGCCATGCCTACGAGGCATAGCATATATCTGTGGGGATTACACAGAGATAAATATTGTTTAAGGAAGTACTGTTGCTTGGAAGTCTTTCACAGAACCTGGAGAGGATTTCCATGTCAGGAGAGAAGCAAGTTCCAAGTTCAGAAGCAGGGCTGTGTCAGTCTCAGTAGATGAATAAAAGAAATGGTGTCCTGGGAAGGTGAGGGTGTTCGATCCATCCTCCGCCAGCTCTGTGCAGTCTGGGGTCAGAGCAACACCATGAACTGAGGCCCTTTCATACTCACTGAATTAAACATCATAAAAGGACCCTTGGTCTTGCTTCTGCAGTTCTTCAAACAACCTCCACAGTAATGGTGGCCACCATGCCACCATCATCCTGATACCCACAGAATCTGACAATTATTTCTGACTCCTGATGTCCAGGGTCACTTTTTCCTTCATAATTTGCCCTGTTTTCTTCTTTTCAGCATTATGGGACAGGCTTGCATTGTGCATAGGATAGCACCTGTCAGGACAGGAGGTATCTATACAGTCTTTTTTATCACGATCATCACAGGGACATGGTGGTTAAGAACTCTGGACTTGGGTTTGGACCAGCTTGAAAAATTACAGGCAGTGCAGTGGTTAAGACTTCATGCTTCCACAGCAAGGGGCATGGGTTCGATCCCTGGTTGGGAAACTAATATCCTACATGCTGCCTGGCATGGCCAAAAAATAAAATAAAAATTGCTAGGGTTATTGCCTTGAGGAATTTACTTAACCTTTTGGAACTTCAGTTGCAACACCTGTAATGTGGGGAGAATATTGCCCATCTCATTAAATTAGTGAGGATTATTCATAACAAGGGATACCCAGTTAATTCTCTCCAAGGACCCAGCCGATGCCTGGGCACAGAGTCAGGTCTCAGTAGAAGTTGGTCATATTATGAGTGGTGTTGGCAGAAGCAACAACTGTATCACATTCTTTCTGATATGTGGACCCTATTTCAATGGGAGGGTACAAAGGGAACTATTTGAGTTAACTAAGACCCTTATAGGACTTTCTTGGTGGTTGAGTGGTAAAGAATTTGCCTGTAACACAGGAGATGTGAGTTCAATCAGGAAGATCCCCTGGAGAAGCAAATGGCAAGCCACTCCAGTGTTCTTGCTTGGGAAATTTCATGGACAGAGGAGCCTGGTGGGGGACAGTACATGCGGTCACAAAGAGTCAGACATGACTGAAGTGACTTAGGACACACAGTGTATGTACCTCAACCCCAGTCTCCCAGTTCATCCCACCCTTCCCTGCCCGTGTCTTCACATCCATTCTTTATGTCTGCATCTCTATTCCTGCCCTGCTAATAGGTTCATCAGTACCATTTTTCTAGATTCCACATATATGAGGGTGTAGATTCAACTTCTGGTTGGGGACCTAAGATCTCACATGTGTTACAGCCAAAAAACCAGAACATAAACAACAGAAGTGGTATTATAACAAATTCTATACAGAGTTTAAAAATGGTACACATCAAAAAAAATCTTAAAAATAAAAAAGACCCTTAAAAGAAGTTTGAGAATCAGTAGTTAACTCTGTAAACCTAAATCTTATAGGAATAGAAGGAAGAAACTGGAGTGAAGTGGCCAGATCAAAGTATATGGGATAGGACGCACATTAAAAGATCAATAACAGGGCTTCCCTGGTGGTTCAGTGGTAAAATATCTTCCTGCTAAGGCAGGGGACGCAGGTTCGATCTCTGGTTCGGGAAGATCCCACATGCTGTGGAGCAACTAAGTCCATGAGCCACAGCTGTTGAACCTGTGCTGTGGAGCCCCGGAAGCCACAACTGCTAAAGCCTGCAGGCCTAGCGCTCACGACAAGAACAGCCACTGCACCACAGCCAGAGAGCAGCCTCCGCTCGCTGCAACTAGAGAGAAGTCCACAGCAAGGAAGAGCCGGCACAGCTAAAAATAAACAACTAAAGGTATATATGTGTGTGTGTGTGTGTGTGTGTGTGTGTGTATATATGCAATAACAATTAAGGCAGCATTGTAAAGTGACAAATGAGTGTGAGAGTGAAAGTTGCTCAGTCGTGTCCGACTCTTTGGACCCAATGGACTAGACAGTCCATGGAATTCTCCAGGCCAGAATACTGGAGTGGGTAGCCTTTCCCTTCTGCAGGGGATCTTCTCAATCCAGGAACTGAACCGGGGTCTCCTGCATTGCAGGCAGATTCTTTACCAACTGAGCTATCAGGGAAGCCCACAAATGAGTGTAAGAGACAATAAATACTGTCACCAACAGGAGGGATCATTACAGACTTGGGCTGTCAGGGAAGCTCGTATTAGACTGGGGACCTGAGAAAAGACGAGAGCTGTATGTAAGGAACCTCCAGGCACACCCTTTCCAGATGATTCTGTCCAGTAGGGGGTTACTATACTATTTAGTTGGGGCTTCCCTGGTGGCTCCCCGCGTCTGAGGTCAGGGGCAACGGCCGAGAGGAGCCACCCCGCGTCTGAGGCCAGGGGCGGCCCCAGAGGCCAGGGGCAGTGGCCAGAAGGAGCAACCCCATGCCCAAGAAGTGGTGGCTGCCCGGGCACAGGAGGGCCTAGAGGAGCCATCCTACACTGAAGGTCAGGGAAGGTGGCGGGAGGAGATACCCCTCATCCAAGGTAAGGAGCAGCGGCTGTGCCTTGCTGGAGCAGCCGTGAGGAGATACCCCACGCCCAAGGTAAGAGAAACCCAAGTAAGATGGTAGGTGTTGCAAGAGGGCATCAGAGAGCAGACACCCTGAAACCATACTCACAGAAAACTAGTCAATCTAATCACACTAGGACCACAGCCTTGTCTAACTCAGTGAAACTAAGCCATGACCGTGGGGCAACCCAGGATGGGTGGATCATGGTGGAGAGGTCTGACAGAATGTGGTCCACTGGAGGAGGGAATGGCAAACCACTTGAGTATTCTTGCCTTGAGAACCCCATGAACAGTATGAAAAGGCAAAATGATAGGATACTGAAAGAGGAACTCCCCAGGTCGGTAGGTGCCCAATATGCTACTGGAGGTCAGTGGAGAAATAACTCCAGAAAGAATGAAGAGATGGAGCCAAAGCAAAAACAATACCCAGCTGTGGATGTGACTGGTGATAGAAGCAAGGTCTGATGCTGTAAAGAGCAATATTGCATAGGAACCTGGAATGCCAGGCCTATGAAACAAGGCAAATTGGAAGTGGTCAAACAGGAGATGGTAAGAGTAAACGTTGACATTCTAGGAATCAGTGAACTAAAATGGACTGGAATGGGGGAATTTAACTCAGATGACCATTATATCTACTACTGCGGGCACGAATCCCTCAGAAGAAATGGAGTAGCCATCATGGTCAACAGAAGAGTCTGAAATACAGTACTTGGAGGCAATCTCAAAAACGACAGAATGATCCCTGTTCATTTCCAAGGCAAACCATTCAATATCACAGTAAACCAAGTCTATGCCCCAACCAGTAATGCTGAAGAAGCTGAAGTTGAACGGTTCTATGAAGACCTACAAGACCTTTAAGAACTAACACCCAAAAATTATGTCCTTTTCATTATAGGGGACTGGATGCAAAAGTAGGAAGTCAAGAAACTCCTGGAGTAACAGGCAAATTTGGCCTTGGAATGTGGAATGAAGCAGGGCAAAGACTAATAGAGTTTTGCCAAGAGAATGCACTGGTCATAGCAAACACCTTCTTCCAACAACACAAGAAAAGACTCTACACATGGACATCACCAGATGGTCAACACCGAAATCAGATTGATTATATTCTCTGCAGCCAAAGATGGAGAAGCTCTATACAGTCAGCAAAAACAAGACCAGGAGGTGACTGTGGCTCAGATCATGAACTCCTTATTGCCAAATTCAGGCTTAACTTGAAGAAAGTAGGGAAAACCACTAGACCATTCAGGTATGACCTAAATCAAATCCCTTATGATTATACAGTGGAATTGAGAAATCGATTTAAGGGACTAGATCTCACAGATAGAGTGCCTGATGAACTATGGACGGAGGTTTGTGACATTGTACAGGAGACAGGGATCAAGACCATCCCCATGGAAAAGAAATGCAAAAAAGCAAAATGGCTGTCTGGAGAGGCCTTACAAATAGCTATGAAAAGAAGAGAAGTGAAAAGCAAAGGCGAAAAGGAAAGATATAAGCATCTGAATGCAGAGTTCCAAAGAATAGCAAGGAGAGATAAGAAAGCCTTCCTCAGTGATCAATGCAAAGAAATAGAGGAAAACAACAGAATGGGAAAGACTAGAGATCTCTTCAAGAAAATTAGAGATACCAAGGGAACATTTCATGGAAAGATGGGCTCGATAACGGACAGAAATGGTATGGACCTAACAGAAGCAGAAGATATTAAGAGGTGGCAAAAATACACAGAAGAACTGTACAAAAAAAGAGCTTCACGATCAAGATAATCATGATGATGTATTCACTCACCTAGAGCCAGACACCCTACGAACAAAGCTAGTGGAGGTGATGGAATTCCAGTTGAGGTATTTCAAATCCTGAAAGATGATACTGTGAAAGTGCTGCACTCAATATGCCAGCAAATTTGGAAAACTCATAGGTGACCACAGGACTGGAAAAGGTCAGTTTTCATTCCAATCCCAAAGAAAGATAATGCCAAAGAATGCTCAAACTACCTGTTATTTAGTGCAAGTAAATATTCAACTGGTGGGAGAGTTATTACTATTATTGATAATGATAAGACTACTTGAAGCCACAGCTGATTTAACTCAACCATTTGGCAGAGCAGCGTGGCTCTATTAGACAATTGATAATTTCAGGGTTTTATTCACAGGCACAATCGTGAGAAAAACAAGGAGAAGACAGTCCCCCAGTTGTGTACAAATGCACAGACTTTGCCTTTTCAGAACATAATTGAGGATGGGAGTCACAGAGAAAAGATCATTAAGACTTACAAAGAAAGAAAGAAGGGAAAACAGCCCTTCTAGGTTTGTGCCAGTGCAAGTCGGGAGGAAGGTAGACTCCCTGGAGCTGGAGGCCATGCCCAACCCAAGAGGGTGGGGACAGGAGGGTCCTCGGAGGCAGCAGACATTCGGGCAAGGAAATAAAAGCAACCAGGGGGCACAGAGAAGTTGGGAGAAAGCTGCAAGGAAAGTCTCTTCCACTGAAACATTAGGCAAACATAGAAAATACAGCTGTTGGCAGGGGTCCCTGTCTCTTCCCACTCACCCCAGGAACAGAATGTCCCCATCCAGGATCTGGAAGAATCTACAAATCCACCCTCTTAATGAGGCATGGGGTAGCATCCCAGTCAATTCTTGCCTGTGTTCTCTGAAGTCAAGCAGGGGTGAAACTGGGCGGAAGTGCGACTTGGGTGCACCTTGGTCACTAATTCCAGACATAATCAGAACGTGAGGGGATGGAGGGCATCAGGGTGTTTGCGAAAGCAAAGACATGTCAGCGCCACGTTGCCAGCAGAATCTGAGCATCGATTTAGCAAAATCTTTCTTCAGAGAAGCAAACAGCTCAGTGGGTTTAGCCAAACATAAATAGACAATTAGAGATATCAAAGGTGAACATCGATCAATCTTCAACAAAAATAAATAGATATTTCTAAGAACTTCCTAGGAAGTAGAGCGAAGAGGGAGTAAAATCATTGTCTTAGGGAGTCCTGATACATGGACAGATGGAGGTCTGATCTTTCTGTCTTGAGTCCTGATCTTTATCCGTTTATCATGTATGTATGTGTCTATCATCTATCTGGCCATCCATCTTTCTTGTAGAAATTGTTTAAAATTTATTTTCAGTTGGAGGATCATTGCTTTACAATGCTGTTTTCTGCCGTACAACAATGTGTATCAGTCTATACATGTATATCCTCGCTCTTGAGCCTCCCCCTCACTCTGCCATCCTACCCCTCTAGGCTGTCACAGAGCACCAGGCTGAGCTCCTTGGGGTATACAGCAGCCCCCCACTAGCTATTTTATATATCAAAATGTGTATGTTTCAACGCTACTGTTTCAATACAGAGTGAAGTTAGTGAGGTAAATAAGAAAAAGGAAAACAAATATTGTATGTTAGTGCATATATGTGGAATCTAGAAAGAGAGTACGGATGAACCTATTTGCAGGGCGGGGATAGAGACCCAGGCATAGAGATCAGACCTGTGGATACAGCAGAGGAAGGAGAGGGTGAGACAGATGAGAGCAGCAGCCATCTTGCTAATTTTCTAGTTTTTCCTAAGATATCAGCCATACCCCTTTACAGGCAGA
The DNA here is from genome assembly GCA_006410935.1 of Redunca redunca. Lineage (NCBI taxonomy): Eukaryota > Metazoa > Chordata > Mammalia > Artiodactyla > Bovidae > Redunca > Redunca redunca. Next base: position 348,179 of record SJYQ01000953.1, read on the forward strand.
ATCTATTCCATCCAGGATTTTCCTACAGAAGCTACCTTAGTACAGGACAGCATGTATTGAATTAATACATAAGTAAAAGCATTCCTGATAAGACCTGACAAAGACATGATTAAGACAGACTAAGAAAGGTTTATCAGATGGTTTTCTTACTTGATATCCCAAATACCAATGCAAGATACGAGAGAGTTCATTCAGCCCTTAAAACCTGCAAGGTCTAGTTGGGTTTCTATAGAGAATTCAGATTGTTTGGTAGAGCCAAAATTTCATTATATTTATAACATTTATTTCAAAACATAATACACATATTCTAGATGAAAAATGATGCACTGGAGGAATTTAAGATGTTTAGTTTCAGAAAAACGTCTATTTCTGCTTTATTGACTATGCCAAAGCCTTTGACTGTGCGGATCACAATAAACTGTGGAAAATTCTGAAAGAGATGGGAATACCAGACTGCCTGACCTGCCTCTTGAGAAACCTATATGCAGGTCAGGAAGCAACAGTTAGACCTGGACATGGAACAACAGACTGGTTCCAAATAGGAAAAGGAGTATGTCAAGGTTGTATATTGT
>SJYQ01000953.1:348863-360364 GCA_006410935.1 Redunca redunca
AGTCCATTCTGAAGGAGATCAGTCCTGGGATTTCTTTGGAAGGAATGATGCTAAAGCTGAAACTCCAGTACTTTGGCCATCTCATGTGAAGAGTTAACTCATTGGAAAAGACTCTGATGCTGGGAGAGATTGGGGGCAGGAGGAGAAGGGGACGACAGAGGATGAGATGGCTGGATGGCATCACTGACTCGATGGACGTGAGTCTGAGTGAACTCCAGGAGTTGGTGATGGACAGGGAGGCCTGGCGTGCTGTGATTCATGGGGTCACGAAGAGTCAGACACGACTGAGCGACTGAACTGACTGAACTGAAGAGGTTAAGAAACCTTTAAGATGTTTTAGGAGTTAAGAAGATGAAAGAAGGAAGAAAGGGAAGAAAGCAAGGAAAGAGGGAGGGAGGGAAGAGATTGGGAGGAGAGAGAATAAACGTGCAAAGTCCATTTAAAAAGGTGCAGAAGGGGACTTCCCTGGTTAAGACTCCACATTTCTACTGCAGGGGCCACAGGTTCGATTCCAAGATCCCACTTGCTATGGAGTATGGCAAAAAATGTGCAAAATATGTGGTTCTAGCAGACGCCCAAAATGATTCGATTAGTAAATTAAATCTGGCTCTATGGTTTCAAAACTTACAGCAAAAAAAGGAACTAGATCATGAAATAGTTGTTTTATTACATTTAACAAATATTAGACACTTTACTATTGTATATTGTACTTATTATGTTTAGAAACACTTGTTCTGTCTTCAACAAATAGTTTATTCATGGTGCTAAAGATTACTGAACACAGATATTCACATTCCACTTGAGTAAGTCTCTGCTTTTGTATGATGAATATAATGTAAGTCAGTCTCTAGAGGCTTCTGAATTGAATTATCATATCAGTGATACCTTGTTATTAAAGACATCTTAGATTAAGATAAAATACCACTTGATACTGAAAGGTAAGCTGATCAACTAATTACTTGACAAGTTTCAAAAGAGATTCCTAGAAAACAAATAGAATGAACACTTTTGAAATTGAAATATAATTATAAAGTAATGAAGATTAGGTAGCACAGTGATCCTGGAGTATTGACATTAAACAGTCAACCACGTGCCTGGGAGATGGTGTGAATTTCTGCCGGCAAAATGTTTTCTCAGGTCTTTCTAGGATGGCTTCGGTGGGCTAGACAGGATTTTGCTGTCTATGGGAGCCACGGGCATTGAACAACCTGCTCAGCAGTCAGAGTGACATTTTAAGCACACTCAGCTTGTGACTGTTCAGTCAGTTGACTGATGTCCGTAGGGCAGGAAAGAAGGAAGAATCTTATTCTCTACATATGCAGAGCAATGTTCTTCCCCCAAGAAGCTAATGTCATACAGGTCAATTAATCTCTCTATCCTGGAAGAGGAAATGGCAACACGCTGAGTATTCCTGCCTGAAAAATCCCATAGACAGAGGAGCCTGGCAGGCTGCAGTCCAGGGGTCAAAAAGAGTCAACAATCTCTCTACGACTTCAGTTTCTACTTTAGTTTGTCATCTGAAAATGGGAAAGATAATTTCTATCTCATTTATCCATTCGCTGGACTTGTACTGCTGAGAGAACGAACAGATACAAGCTCCTTGCCCTTAATCTAGTACAGGAGACGGATAAGAAATGAGTAAGGATGAGCAGGAGGAGAAGGGGGTGGCAGAGGATGAGATGGCTGGATGGCATCACCGGCTCAATGGACACGAGTTTGAGCAGACTCTAGGAGATAGTGAAGGACGGGGAAGCCTGGTGTGCTGCTGCCCATGGGGTTGCAAAGAGTCAGACAGGACTGAGCAACTGAACACCAGCGAAGGATGCAGTATGTCCAGTAGTGATGGCCTCTGTGAATCCACATAAAGCGTGTCAGTGCAGGGCCCCACATACTAGGGTGCAGGTGGTTAGTACATTAAGGGTCCTTAGGGAGGACCTTATATGAAAAAGAGTATTTGAGCAGAGAGCAGGGGACGCATGGCTGTCTAGAGAGAAATGGCTACAGTCTGAGGAAACAGCAGCTACAAAAGCCCTGAGGTGGGGGCTTCGCCACTTGTTGGAGAAAGAATGAGGACACTGTACCCAAGAGGAGACGAGTGAGAGGAAGTATGGCAGGGGAGGAAATTGGAGAGGCATGAGGAAGCCACAAGCTAAAAGGACACTGGCGAGTTCCCATTGTAGCAGAACAGAGTAGCCTGTATGTCTCCTTTTCACAAATAAAAATGCTGGACATGACATTCCAAACAAGCAAGAAGATCCTGAAAGATGATGCCTGGAGAAGGCAATGGCAACCCACTCCACTATTCTTGCCTGGGAAGTCCCATGGACAGAGGAGACTGGCAGGATACAGTTCATGGGGTAGCAATGAGTTAGACATGATTGAGAGACTAACATTTTCACGTTTCATGGAGAATCCAAAAACAGTCCCACAAAAATATGGCCAAAAGATATTTTCAAAGTTGCACCAACAAACAAGGGAAGGACAGTGCTTTGGTCTGAGTTGCACATACCCTTCCCCTGAAATTTTTTTTGCTGAAGTCCTATTCTCCAGACAGAGGGAACAAAAAGAGGAATTTTTAGAGTGAGGATACAGTACTGTTCCAAGTACCAACCTATTTTTCTAATTGGAAAACTCTTAGTAACACTGGCTTCACTGGGGTACATTTGCTATGCTGTAGAAACCATGCAAAGTGCTTTACATGGACTTCTGTGTTTAATCTTTAAATCAAATTTGTGAAATAAAGTCTATTATTTTGATTTGACCTCTGGCAGGTAAACTGAGTCCTAGAGAGTCTAAATATCTTTGTTTCCAATGACCAGGCTAATACGTGAAAGAGCAAGTACTCAGTAACGAAGCCAGCATGAACGCCAGCTTGTCTTGTATTGTGACTTCAGCCTCACCCCAGGCTCTCTCCCTGGTCCCCACGTCCTAGTGAAATGGAGCAGGACCCCATGGTCCTTGCCCACCTCCACATCCTCTGCCTGCCTTTTCTCTGTGGAAAACTTGAGTCAAGGAATAAATTTAATCAGAGAAATGAGAAAATGCAGAAACAAAGGGAAACAGTCAGAGGAGACCAAATAATAATAACGTAGTCGTTAAGCACAGCCTAGGACACTGAGTTCCTTGTCAGAGGGTATAGATAATATTCGCAGCCATATCCTGTGAGCTGTCTTACAGAGACTGAAACCCCCACCAGGTAGAAGATGTTAATCGCATGATGACCAGCTTGTAGCTGTGACATAAGCTGCCCAAAATACCGAGAACTGGCCCCAAAGACACGGAAACACACTGACCCTGGAACGGAAGACTAACTGTACTTAGAACAGCCAAGGTGACCAATCTGAAGATGACTGTCAGAGCTGACTGTGTTGTTCTTCACATAGCCCCCTCCCTCAGCCTCTAAGAGCTCCTGCCCCACTGGCTGCCAGTGGGGGTGGAAATGGGCTTCCAAGGTTGCCAGCACCTGAAATAAAGCAGACTTCCCTATCCACCAACCGGGCCCCTTTGTTGACTTTTGGGCTGTGAGCACCCGGACCCCACATTAGGTAACACTAGGACGGACTTCCTCTTCCTTGACGTGTCTTTTGATTTCTTATTTCTATTGCATTGCTCATGTCAGCGTCTACCTGAGCAGGCTTCCTTCCAGCCCTGTTCTAGCCAGTTCTTCCTCATGAGTGAGCTGGTTTGGGTTCCTCCTTATGGAGTATGCTCTCTGCGTCCCACTGGGCTCATGTATTTGTCCCCACCTGGATGAGTCGTCACTTCTTAGAACTGATTGGAAACAAATATTTTGTGCACTTTTGATTACCAGGCACATTCACTTCAACGCAAGTCCTCAAAATCATCTGTGATCTTTAAGGACATGTTGGTAAACCCGTCTTGGCTTATGTTCCCCTACCCAGAAAACTCTCTGGAACTTTCTGAGCGCATAAGTAAGACACTGATGACAGCCCATCCTCTCCAATTCCTTTGCTTTCATGTGACAATTGACAGGCAAATCAGTATACCTTCACTGCAGCTAATGAAGATTATTCTAGAACTCACAGGACACTAACAGGAAAAGAATGATTCAGACCTTGGTGGTCTTGGCATGTGTATCTCCCAGGTCTCAATGATGCAAAGAAAATAAGCAGAGAAAAAGGGAAAGAATTAAGTGTAGTGGACTCAGAATCTCATATGTATATGTGTGTATGTATGCTGCTAAGTCACTTCAGTCGTGTCTGACTCTGTGCGACCCCATAGTATATATATAGGTTTCCCAGGTGGCGCTAGTTGGAGAAGTAAGAGACGCAGGTTCATTTCCTGCGTTGGAAGGTCCCCTGGAGGACGGCATGGCAACTCACACCAGTATTCTTACTTGAAGATTCCTGTGGATAGAGGAGCCTGGCAGGCAACAGTCCATAGGTTTGCACAGATTCAGACATGACTGAAGTGATTTAGCATGTATACACACACACACACACATACATACACATGTATGAAAGTGTTTATTTATTGGGCCAAGATCCAGAATATGAACTCAGTTAGGTACTGTCTAGCCACTTCTAACAGCTGCCCGCAAGCTGTGGAGGCTTCACAGATGAGAAATATCATTGTACACACCTTTTCAGAGAGTCCCCTATCATGGGGGTAGGTGGTAGAATGGGTATTCAGTAATTTGGTTGATTCTGTCAATTCCATTCCCATGTTAAAAGATTTTTTTTTAAAGCAACAAACTTAATTCAAGGGGAGCTATCATGAGACGCGGAGGAACCACTGCAATGGGATTTTACAGTATGAGAGAGAAATGCAATTCCAAACATGAGGAAAAGTGGGAACTTATACCTAAGGAGTAGGGCATGTGTATGTGTGTGTTGGGGGGGGGGTCGTCAGTGGGTGGAAAATCAGGGGGGAGAAACACCCAGGGGAAAAGGAGGGATTCTGGCTAAATCGGATGGTGGAGGAGATACCTGATCAATGTTAAGGATGGCCAGAGAGCAAAGATGGGAGATTCTGGTAAACTGACTAAGAAGGATTCTTGCTAAACTTCAACAGCACACACATGCCCTGGAAGCCCCCCAGGCTGCTGAGAAGAGAATTCAGAAGCCCACGCATAGAGTTTGGTCAAGCAGAGAATCTTTGACGCATGGAACCCAAGAGAATTTCAGAGACAAACAGTCCTGAGCTCCCCCCAGGCCCCTGCATTTTAGCTGGTGTGTCTGTGAACACACTTCTTTACCCACACCTGCATCTTCACCTGGATCAAAGCTACAGCCCGTTCACACAGGGAGACCAGGCACCCCAGTGAGCTCGTGCATCTGCCGCTGGAGATGAGCCCCATCTGTGAGATGGATTCGGGTGAGATGCATCTGGGTGCCACTGAGCACCTTTCAGGGGAAACACGTTCATGGAAAAACAAAATGAACTAAGGCCTGTTTCCCTTTTCCTCCTAACAGTCTGTGGCAATTTCCTCAGCTGGTGTGCCTCTGAGCATGAATGACAAGGGAGACAAACGATTCTCTTCAACGGCTATTGCATGTGAGAACAATTCACTTCTGGAACTTCCTGCCGAAACTGTGGGCCGTCGCTACATCACCTGCCATAGGCGGTCACCTCTTCCACAAAGTGTCTTCCACTGAGCCTTCAGAAGCGACTTCACTCCAGTTGTCTCCCTTCCGTCACTAAAGCACGGGTAACCGTTATCTGAGATGTACTTATCCACACACCAGTTGCATGGTTTAGATACAATGAGAAGACAAATACAGAGCGTTTTCACACTCCAGAGTGATGAAGATTGTAATGGAAGAATCGCGTAAGGAAAGCGGCACACCTGGTTTGCTGATAGAAAGCCAGAAGTGGGAAGGAATTTTTTAGTAAAAAAAACTGATACATAATAATTGCTCTGGGTGTTTTGGGAATATGCACCAGAGTCTCCTTTCTTCTTTAGTTTGAAACAGCAACCTTTGTGTATGACAGCTAAACCACTTGTTGAGAATAAACATACTGGTGAGAGAACTGAAGTGATGTCGCTCAGTCATGCCCGACTCTTAGCGACCCTGTGGAATGTAGTTTACAAGGTTCCTCTGTCCATGGAATTTTCCAGGCAAGAGTACTGGAGTGGGTTGCCATTTCCTTCTCCCGGGGATCTTCTCGACCCAGGCATTGAACCCAGGTCTCCCACATTGCAGGCAGACGCTTTACCGTCTGAGCCACCAGGGTGTATTTTAATATATAATTAATTTAAGAATAGGCTTTCCAGGTGACTCCGCCTGTCAAAGCAGGAGATGTGGGAGACGTGGGTTCAATCCCTGGGTCAGGAAGATCTAGAGAAGAAAAATAGCAAGCCACTCTGGTATTATTGCCTGGACAGTCCCACAGACAGAGAAGCCTGGCGAGCTACAGTCCATAGGGTTGTAAAGAGCTGGACAAGCCTGGAGAGACTGAGCACATACACCTGTGTCCAAGAACACATACATGCTCTATGTGTGATTTCTCTGTACACGCTTGATTTCTCTCTGGATTCTGTGAAGGACAGCCTCAGGTCATTCCCATCTAACTACTTTTTCTTTATATGCATTTAAATCTTTTCTCTGAATGCGATAGGATATTCTAAGGCGTAATTATAGACAAGGTGGGCCCAGTTGCCTTCCCTCAAAAGAACTTGCAGACATAATTTATTAAGGGTTTCAAGTAAAAGTAGAGTGAGCCACGTTCTCAGAACAAACAATTCTCCAGTAGTGTTATTGAGGGAATGATGGAGATTTTTCTATACTTTCAACTTCTGTTGTCAATAAAATATCTATTAACATTCCCACCTTTGCAGAAAGAAGGTTTACGGTGAGGCACAATTTCTGAGACCTTTATTTTAGAACCTGGGAAAGCCCAATGTTGCTTTAACTCTCTGCTGTCTTTTCTTTTTCTTGTGCTCATTCAGTTCTTGTCAGACACAAAAGCTGTACTTCCTTCTGTGTGTAATATTGCATATAGCAGTGGGGGAGTTTGTAACCTGGGTACCAGACTGTTCTGATTTCAGGAACTATTGTTTAATGTACTCAGTGGCCTGGAAAACAGAGCTGAGAATTCATCTTAAGGGTGAGAAGCATAGCTCACAAAACAGCACTAACATGATCAACATTTAGCACTATTACCTATAAAGCCAAAAAACTATAGCTACCTGGTGAAAAATATTGGTGATAACATATCACATAGTAAGTGTAACCTTTAAGTGCTGTGTGATATTTCTCTTGGGTTTAAAAGACATTGAATTTCTTACAGAATGTCTGAAAAGGTTAAAGTCTCTCTCAGGAAGAAGAGTTAACAATGTAGACTTTTTTTTTTTAAAGCATATTACCTGAATTGAAGTTGGTGATGGTAATCGCTATGAAGAACTGGATAAACACTTTTCCTGACTGAATTCAACAAGCATACTTCCCTGGTAGCTCAGCTGGTAAAGAATCTGCCTGCAATGCAGGAGATCCTGGTTGGATTCCTGGGTTGGAAAGATCTCCTGGAGAAGGAATAGGCCACCGACTCCAGTATTCATGGTCTTCCTTGGTGGCTCAGACACTAAAGAATCCACCTGCAGTGAGGGAGACCTGTGTTCAATCCCTGGATTGGGAAGATCCCCTGGAAGAGGGCATGGCAACCTACTCCAGTATTCTTGCCTGCGGAATCCCCATGGACAGAGGAGCCTGTACAGTCCATGGGGTTGCAAAGAATCAGACATGACTGAGCGACTAAGCACACAGCTCACATACTTTTAAAAATGTGATCTCAATATCGTAGTTTTAAATAAGAATAGTTGAAGATAGAATATTGTATAAATTCAAGAATTGAGTATAAAATAGGAAAGAATCACCATCAATATTGCTAGCACTAAAATTGAGAAGAAAAAAATGATTTAACTCTTTTTAGAATGAGCCAGGAGTTTCCAAGTATAAAAGTGTTAGGCACTCAGTCGTGTCCAATTCTTTGCAACCCCATGGACTCTAGACCATCAGGCTCCTCTGTCCATGAAATTCTCCAGGCAAGAATATTGGAATACATAGCCATTCCCTTCTCCAGGGAATCTTCCTGTGCTGGGGATCAAACCTGGGTCTTCTGCATTGCAGGCAAATTCTTTACCATCTGAGCCACCAGGAAATAAAGGTTAACTTTCTAGTAAATGAATAATAATAATAATAAAACAAACACTGATATGTTGAGAAAAAAGGAAATGAACCACTAATGTTGTTCACTCTTTTTAAAAAAAAAAAACACTTTTTATTTTGTGTTGGGGTATAGCCAATTAACAATGCTGTGATAGTTTCAGATGAACACACTGCTCACTCTTGATCTAAACAATATCATTTGTTCCAGTGTATGCTCATCATCTTACTGGTTTTAAACCATATTCCTGCAGCTTCTAGGACTCCCTTCTCCCCTCACCTAAACATCTAAGTGTTAAGACACTTGTGTTGCGTTTTACTTACATAGAAAAAGAAAAATCAGAAACATGGTACAGACACATGAACACACATTCATTTGCTCTATGTCACATTATTAAAAGCAATTTTCTAAGTGTTTCAGCCTAACAAACAATCTTAGTGCATTTTTAAAAAAATAAAGCCTTTCAAATATATATGGTCAGCATTACTCACATTGACTAATGGAAAGCCATTATCTCCCTTGCAGGCATACACAATTGCAAAACCATATGCTCCTGGCCAAAGAACCTTCATCCTAACCTCTGGAATTGTGCGCTGCCCCCTTCCTGGCGCTATTCAGCTTGCATCTCTGTAACTCTCCTATTCTTCCCACCCCTTCAGTCCTACATAACTTAGCAAGCACCGTGTTCCCCTCATCAGATAGTATTACACGCCATTCTCTGCTGAATGCAGCCTTGACCCATCTCGAGATCCTTCGCTTCTATTTTCTGGCAGCTTCATCCAAATAAGACTGTTATTATTCATCCCACTGCGAGCATTCCTTCTGTGTCAGCCAAGGCTCTGTCTCTAGCCTTTCCCCCTCTATACTTCCAGGAAGCCAACCAGCTTGCAATTCTCTCTATGAAGTCAATGGAAACTGCACACTCATAGCAGCTGTTGGGGGCACAGAGTGACAGAAGAAATCAGTCAAGAATGGATGAGCACATTATCAATAATATCAGCATGTTAGGACCTCCGCTTGGCTAAGTGGTTTGCAAGAGCCGACTTAAAGTGATTAGTTAGAAAAAAAAAAAAAAAAGCTATAGACTTAGCTTCTGCACACTCAGCTTTCTAAATTGATTATTATTATTTCATACATAGAGAAGAAGAAAGAAAGACAATTCTCTCCTAGGGAACAGCAGAATCTGAGTAAGATGTTCCGGTAAGCTTAAACTGCTATCACGTTGATTGGCACGTTTTGAAGCTGCTGAACGCTAATGCTTAAAAATGGTCACACTCACAAAGAGCTTCGCCAGCCCACTCCAGTATTCTTGCCTGGAGAATCCCATGGACTGAGCAGCCTGGCAGGCTGAAGTCCACAGGATATCAAGGTGGGAGAGGCGACTCAAGCGACGCAGCACGTACCTGCGCACGCATGCCCAGCATAGACTCAGGAAGACCAACTTTCACCATACAGCTAAACAACTCTTTCCCGAGAACTCTCCGGCTGTTGGAGTCGTGGGTTCTGACACAAGATCCATGCTGTTAACCCCGGTTCAGGTTCTTGATTTCAGATCCGGAAGTGAAGTGAAGTCGCTCAGTCGTGTCTGACTCTGACCCCACGGACTGTATAGCCTACCAGCCTCCTCCATCCATGGGATTCTCCAGGCAAGAGGACTGGAGTGGGTTGCCATTTCCTTCTCCAGGGAATCTTCCTGACTCAGGGACCGAACCCTGATCTCCCTCATTGCAGGCAGACGCTTTACCGTCTGAGCCACCAAGGAAGCTCAGAGCTGGTGGTTAAGAGCCTGGAAAGCTGGACGCTAAGCGCACGTCTGGTTCCACTATTTGCTAACTGGGTCACTGCTGCTGCTGCTGCTGCTAAGTCGCTTCAGTCGTGTCCGACTCTCTGCGATCCCATAGACAGCAGCCCACCAGGCTCTGCCGTCCCTGGGATTGATTCTCCAGGCAAGAACAGTGGAGTGGGTTGCCATTTCCCTCTCCAATGCATGAAGGTGAAAAGTGAAAGTGAAGTCACTCAGTCCTGTCCAACTCTGAGCGACCCCACGGACTACAGCCTACCAGGCTCCTCCGTCCATGGGATTTTCCAGGCAAGAGTACTGGAGTGGGGTGCCACTGCCTTCTCCAACTGGGTCACTAGGAACAGCTTATTTCTTTTCAGTGTCCTCCATTACCCCATATTTCTTTAAAGTATTTCTTTATTTGTTTGGCTGCAGCAAGTCTTAGTTGTGGCACACAGGATTTTCTTTCCTGCTACAGGTGAGGTCTTTAGTTGTGACATATGGGATCTAGTTCCCTGACCAGGGATTGAACCTGGGCCCTGCCTTGGGAGCGTGGAGTCTTAACCACTGGACTTCCAGGGAAGCCCTGAAATAAAGATTTTTGAAAAACAGGAAAGGAGGCTATGCTCTGAATTTATTTACTGTCTTCTATGAATAAACTGGGTTGTATAATCATCTGAATTAGGTGTTCTCTTTAGAGAACAAACTTCAAATGTATAAATATTTTTTTAAAAAAGAAAAGATTCGTAGTGAAAGTTTGTAAAATTCAGACCCTATCCCCGAGATGTTTAATGATACCCTTGCGGGTACTGGAAGCAATAAGGATAAAGTCATGCTCGACTCACCTGTTCCCTATTGACACCCACCTCTGTGATCAGTGCTGACTCAGCAGTAAAGAGCCAGCCTGCCAGTGCGGGAGATGCAGGAGACACGGCTTCGATCCCTGGGTTGGGGAGATCCCCTGGAAGAGGAAATGGCAACCCACTGGAGTATTCTTGCTTGGAAAATTCCACATACAGAGGAGCCTGGTGGGCTGCAGTCCAGGGGGTTCACAAAAGAATTGGACTTGACTGAGTGACTAAAAACCAATTGGACTGAGGACACATTTGCCTTCTGGCTTTCAGGCTTGGTTTGGTAATACCAGTATCAGTTCAGTTCAGTAGCTCAGTCGTGTCCGACTCTTTGCGACCCCATGAATCACAGCACGCCAGGCCTCCCTGTCCATCACCATCTCCCCGAGCTCACTCAGACTCACGTCCATCGAGTCGGTGATGCCATCCAGCCATCTCATCCTCTGTCGTCCCCTTCTCCTCCTGCCCCCAATCCCTCCCAGCATCAGAGTCTTTTCCAATGAGTCAACTCTTCGTATGAGGGGGCCAAAGTACTGGAGTTTCAGCTTTAGCATCAGTTCTTCCAAAGAAATCCCAAGATTGATCTCCTTCAGAATGGACTGGTTGGATCTCCTCGCAGTCCAAGGGACTCTCAAGAGTCTTCTCCAACACCACAATTCAAAAGCATCAATTCTTTAGCGCTCAGCTGTCTTCACAGTCCAACTCTCACATCCATACATGACCACAGGAAAAACCATAGCCTT
>SJYQ01000953.1:360433-420715 GCA_006410935.1 Redunca redunca
TCCCCATCTATTTCCCATGAAATGATGGGACCGGATGCCATGATCTTCATTTTCTGAATGTTGAGCTTTAAGCCAACTTTTTCACTTTCCTCTTTCACTTTCATCAAGAGGCTTTTTAGTTCCTCTTCACTTTCTGCCATAAGGGTGGTGTCATCTGCATATATGAGGTTATTGATATCTCTCCCGGCAATCTTGATTCCAGCTTGTGTTTCTTCCAGTCCAGCGTTTCTCATGATGTACCCTGCATATAAGTTAAATAAGCAGGGTGACAATATACAGCCTTGACTCACTCCTTTTACTATTTGGAACCAGTCTGTTGTTCCATGTCCAGGTCTAACTGTTGCTTCCTGACCTGCATATAAGTTTCTCAAGAGGCAGGTCAGGCAGTCTGGTATTCCCATCTCTTTCAGAATTTTCCACAGTTTCTTGTGATCCACACAATCAAAGGCTTTGGCATAGTCAATAAAGCAGAAGTAGATGCTTTTCTGGAGCTCTCTTGCTCTTTCCATGATCCAGCGGATGCTGGTAATGTGATCTCTGGTTCCTCTGCTGACTAGTGGAACTTAAGATCTGGCCAGTACCCAAGTAGTAGGAAAGAAAGTGTATATATTTTCATGGGAAACTCCCACATTTTTTTCTTACATGCTGCTTATTTAATTCCTTCTACTTTTGCATTTTCCAGTTTACCAACTTCAAGCACAAATTGGTTCTGAGGTGCCTCATTAAATTTTGGATTTTAAGCCTCCGTCATTACTCCCCACACATATACACAACAGCGTATCCAGAAAGCATATTCCATGGTAATATGTGATGTAATTAAAGTACTTTCTGGTTCTTTACCTTAAAATACTGTTTGGTTCTTTGTGTCCTGGGAGTGACTTGGAGCTGAGTCTGGAGGGGAGGCAGCTGATTAGCTCAAATATCTTCTTCAACAGTTTTGTCCAGGGCTTCCCTGGTGGCTCAGTGTTAAGAATCTGCCTGCCAGTGCAGGAGACATGGGTTCAATCCCTGAAACAAGAAGATTTCCACATGCTGCCATGCTGTTTCTTCTGGCCTGGGATTAGGACGAAATGCCTGGAGCTGCAGCAGCCACCTTGACCCTCAGATAACCGTTCAATTCAGTTCAGTTCAGTTCAGTCGCTCAGTTGTGTCTGACTCTTTGCGACCCCATGAATAACCATAGTGATGGTAAAGATTTGGTCATCTTTGCCAGTCCCATTGCCAAGTCTTTCTCTCCCAGCAGATCAGGAATGCTGACTAGGAAACAATTCTAAGAATTGAACAGTGGATAAAGATGTTGAAATCTTGACTTCAGACTTTGTAAAGGATGCTAGATTCACATAGGAAGTTTCCATTTCCCCCTAACCACAAACCTAAATACAATATGATGCATGCTATTTTACAACATTTTTAAACATGTTTTATAGCCAACCACCATCATTTGCTTTTAATACAGGGATTAGAAATTTTCAATTTCATTAGTAGATACAATGGTGACCACTAATGGCTTTTTAATAAGCACTGTTCTATGTGTATTATCACACTTAATTATTGTAATACTCTCATAGAGTAGGCATTATTATCTCTATTCTATAGATCAGGAGGCTGAGATTAAAGGGAATAAAGTGATTTGCCTAAAGGGAATAAAGTGATTTGCCAAGTGTATTCAGTTTGTATTTATTAATAGTTTGTCATTACTGGAAACAAGACTTAAACACAGAGACTTAATATTTCTGACCCAAACCTAAGGCGTTAACTATAATCTTGTGTTGACTTTCACAGATTGACAAGCCTGTGCATTATCTTATTTAGCACTTGTCTGGCCTTAAATTCTCAGAATAGTAATGTTTCTGTAAACGCCACATTTTTTACTTTTGAGCCTAGCGCATGCATGCTAAGTTGTTTCAGTTGTGTCCAACTCTTTGAGCCCCATGGACTATAGCTCACCAGGCTCCTCTGTCCATGAGATTCTCCAGCTAAGAACACTGGAGTGGGTCGCCATGCCCTCCTCCAGGGGATCTTCCTGACTCAGGGATCAAACCCAAGTCTTTGAATGTCTTGTGTCTCTTGCATTAACAGGCAGATTCTTTACATCTATTACCCATGTGTAAAATAAAAACTTTTTCGTTCATTTATTCTAGAGCAAGAATATACCCTCCCCTGGCCTTTATCTCTCCCCAAAGTGAGTGAAACATGGCCCCATATTATAAAAAATGCTGTATTCATTGGTTTTTGGCAACATCTCTAAATCGTTCCCTTTCTCTTGCATTCTGTTCAGCTTGTAGATACTGGTTCTTTTTTTTTTTTTTCTTCTTTTTTGGCTGAATCAACATGTGAACCTCATTTTGTAGGATTTGTTAAAAATATAATTAAAATGTTGTATAAAGGTTTAGGCCAAATTGGCCTGGATCCTAGAACACACTCTAAGCAAAACCTCAAGGAATATATGTTCATAGAAAAGGTTTGCTCCCTGGGATTCCCTCCGGCTTGGTTTAACCTGGTATTTTGCTTATTCTGCTATGAAATTCCTCAGAGGAGTGAAACAGTAGCTTGCCTCATTAAGGCTCATCATTTACAAGATGTTGACAAATGTTGGCATTTATCCTGTTAACAAAATAAATGTGAGAAAAATGACCATTTGGCATAGAGAGTTCCATGCAAAATGCAAGCATGGCTGAGAATGAAGATGATCTGTTGGGGTGTCTTAAGCAGCATCGTTCAAGGCCACAGATTGGAGTAAATATGTTTTGGAAATAATAATTATTTCTTCTTTGCCCCACAAATATAATTTTTCATTCTTGTTGGCAGTGGGTAGACAGAGTAGTTTAAGACGTAATCAAACTTAGAACCCAAGAGAAACAACACTATAAATATTGTTTGCTGACATTTTTCAACTCCAATAAGTTTTACGTTCTTTCCCTTTTGGAAGAAAGTTATTATTTTTGCTTACTTTTTCTTAACACTTTGTTATGCTTTTCATACTGTGTGTAGCTATTTTAAGGGCTTCCCGGGTGGTTCAGTGGTAAAGAGTCTGCCTGCTGCAGAGGGCTTGCAGGTTTGATCCCTGGGTTGGGAAGATCCCTTGCAGAAGGAAATAGCAAACCACTCCAGGGTTCTTTCCTGGGAAATCTCATGTACAGAGCAGCCTGGTGGGCTACAGTCCATGGGGTCACAAACAGTCAGACACAACTGAGCATGCACACACGGCTATCTGACAATTGCACTTTTTTTGGTTCCATATTATACAGATTTAATCTTAAAAGTAAATAGGAAAAGAAAGGAGGTATATCAAGTGCACATTCTAAACAGCCAGGTTGAGTTTTTTTATGGAAAGAATTTCATCTCTATTAATGAAAATATGTTGAGAATTTAATATATTCAGTTCAATAGATTTTGAACTTGACACTAAGTTTCTAGATATGTGTATATACATTTGCGCACATACACGGATTTACATTAGGGTGGACTGTAGCTGCCCTTGATCTCCAGGAGCTGGCCTGGTAGTACTCAGAGCCATGTCTTGGCGTTCTCCTGTGGACCAGAAACAGTTTTACAAAACATCTGCATCAGATAAGACCACTCTGTGGTAGATTAAGACAAAACCAAGATCACGGCCCATTTATGTCAGAACATCAACATCGTCTTAAATGCTCTCTTTAAAGTGAAAGTCACTCAGTTTTGTTCCACTCTTTGTGACCCCATAGACTATACATCCTTGGAATTCTCCAGGCCAGAACACTAGAGTGGGTTGCCTTTCCCTTCTTCTGGGGGTCTTCCCAATACAAGGATGGAACCCAGATCTCATGTAGGTGGATTCTTTACCAGCTGAGCCACCAGGAAAGCCCAGGAATATTGGAGTGGGTAGCCTATCCCTTCTTCAGCAGATCTTCCCGACCCAGGAATCGAACCAGGGTCTCCTGCTACCAGGGAAGCCCCAAACACTTTCTAAACCACAAAAATGGCCAGACACTTCTCTCTTCTGGCTCCTATGAGTGACCACTACTCTTGAACAATTAGATGCAGCTTATCTTGGCTGTACTCTAGTCTACCCTTCTGCTAGGATGCCACCAATGGAGGGGTGAGAAAGAATGCTTCCTGTTGGATCCTGCACATCCTCCCTCTGCCATAAGTAATGAACCCAACTTGCCAAATACAACTGTGCCCCTGGTGGTCTTGGGCTGGAGGGATTCACAGTGTATAAACAGTAATGTTGTTGTTTAGGCACTTCAGTCACATCCAACTCTTTTGCAGTCCTATGGACTGTAGCCCATCAGACTCCTCTGTCCATGGGATTTCCTGAGCGAGAATACTAGAGAGTGTAACCATTCCTTCTCTATGGGATCTTCCTGACCCAGGGATTGAACCCAGGTCTCCTGAACTTCCTGCATTGCAGGCAAATTCTTTACCATTGAGCCACTGGACAGTAAGCCCATGACAGTAATACAATGCATTAGTTAGAAACGCAGGGGACTTCCTGGTGATCCAGTGGTTAAGAATCTGCCCTCTCAACGCAGAGGGCGCAGGTTCGATTCCTAGTGAAAGAACTAAAAGTGAAAATGATAATCACTCAGTCATGTCTGACTTTTTGCAACCTCTGGCTATAGCTCACCAGACTTCTCTGTTCATGGGATTCTCCAGGCAAGAATATTGGAGTGAATTGCCATGCCCTCCTCCAGGGGACCTTCCTGACCCAGGAGTCGAACATGGATATCCTGCACTGAAGGTGGACTCTTTACCATCTGAGCCACCAGGCAAGCGCAAGTTCTAACTGGTGTGTCATTAAAAAAGAAAAATAGAAACCCGGGCTGACTATCACATAATAAATACCACTTTAGAGGTAAGCATCTATTGCTACTATTTTATATACATTTCTTCAAGCATTTTTATAATGCTTCTATGAGCGAGTGTCAGTGTCATCCATTGGCATACAAAGAAATTGAGACGGAAGCAGTTAAAGGATTTAACTGTCCACATTTAAAAGTAATCAAGTCACACTTTGAATCCAGGTTTTCTGACTCCTCTTCCTTTAAGTTTCACCTTTTCTCTTTTGTATTTAAAATTTTAATGATAATGTTATTTACATATAACATTGTGTAAGACACAGCACCTGCTGATTTAATTTATTGATTGCAAGAGAATCACTACCTCAACTTTAGCTAATACTGTTGTCAGGTCCTACAGGTAAGTTTTGCTGTGGTCGTGAAGAGACTTTCATGGTTCAGGGTCTTCACTGAAAATGGTGGAGTAATTCAGATCTCTTCCAGCCACTTGATAATGGATCCAGCCTCCCTAGTCTTCCACCCTCTTAAGACTCTAACCTTTTTTATGATTCTGGAGTTGCTGCCTGAGGGCACGTGTGCCCTGGGCACTTAGGCCTGGATTTCCTGGAATGAACGGCTGCTCATAGGAGGATCATATGAGTTAATGCAGCCCACGGATGCTTAGTCGGTCAGTCATGCCCAACTCTTGTGACCCCATGGACTGTAGCCCCCCAGCTCCTCCTCCTTCTTGGGATTCCCCAGGCAAGAATACTGGAGTGGGTTGCCATTTCCTTCTCCAGGGGATCTTCCTGACCCAGAGACTGAAACTGAATTTCTTGTGTCTCCTGCACCGCAGGAAGATTCTTCACCCCCCGAAGCCACTGTGACTCTGATATGGTCCATAGACTGTTCGCTGAAGAATATGACAGAAATGCTGTGGGAATTGCATTTCCATGAAATTTATCTTCTGCTCCTCTTCATTCGAGAAGAGGTCTTTTGAGTCAGAGATGAAAGTCTTGGAGAGTTTTTACCTTAGCAAATATTCTCAGTTACATTTCCAGGGGGAGAAGATGAAAATAAATCCAAAACCACCTCTTAGATGATTTTAAACAGTCTTAAATGCAGTTTCTTTGAGAATTAACATTTTTGGAAATCCGGCTTTGAGTCCTGTCATCAAACTTTTAACCCAAAGGATTTCAGAGACCCGGGGCTAGAGTAATCCATTCATATCCATGAAGAGAAATCTTTAAAAATGATTTGGCTCTTGATTGCATCTTTCTACTGTGAATTTACCTTGTGATATGTTTGGGTTTTATTTCTGAAAACAATCTTTAAGTAAATCTGAGCAGGTAATACAAAATGATGGAAAGTACATTTCTGATGGCAATGGGGAACTTGGAGCTCCTCATTCTCAGAAAACAGAGGCCTTAGATTTGCACTGGAGAAATGATCTCATTTTGGAGGTAAGGAGTTTATGAAAATTGATATGTGAATACCTGCAAATTTGAAACTTTGCAAAATAAGGCCACTTTATTTGTATACACTGATATAAATTCCTATTTTCTTTCATATTTTTGTTTGTTCTTGAGAGCTTGCCAGACTCAAATAGGAGACTAGCTAAANCAGTCTTAAATGCAGTTTCTTTGAGAATTAACATTTTTGGAAATCCGGCTTTGAGTCCTGTCATCAAACTTTTAACCCAAAGGATTTCAGAGACCCAGGGCTAGAGTAATCCATTCATATCCATGAAGAAAAATCTTTAAAAATGATTTGGCTCTTGATTGCATCTTTCTACTGTGAATTTACCTTGTGATGTGTTTGGGTTTTATTTCTGAAAACAATCTTTAAGTAAATCTGAGCAGGTAATACGAAATGATGGAAAGTACATTTCTGATGGCAAAATGGGGAACTTGGAGCTCCTCATTCTCAGAAAACAGAGGCCTTAGATTTGCACTGGAGAAATGATCTCATTTTGGAGGTAAGGAGTTTATGAAAATTGATATGTGAATACCTGCAAATTTGAAGCTTTGCAAAATAAGGCCACTTTATTTGTATACACTGATATAAATTCCTATTTTCTTTCATATTTTTGTTTGTTCTTGAGAGCTTGCCAGACTCAAATAGGAGACTAGCTAAAATATTAGTTCTAACAGTTCCATCATGGGAAAAATTAACAACTATAGCTGCCGGAAATTTCGTTTTCTGCCTTTAGTCATAGACAACGAGGTACCTTCCTGTAATCAAATACACACAAACATGAACATCAGATCTTCGCACTATTTTCAGAGTTAATGATGCTACTTATTATTATTATTATTTCATACTGATTTTAAAGGTGAAGTTTATTTTGTGTGTAGATTAAAGGGCTTCTCTGGTGGCTCAGATGCTAAAGAATCTGCCTGCAATGTGGGAGACTCGGGTTTGTCCTTGGGTTGGGAAAATCCCTTGGAGAAGGGAATGGTGACTTACTCCAGTATTCTTGCTGGGAGAATCCCATGGACAGACAAGCCTGGTGGGCTACAGTCCATGTATTAGGGGAAGCACACTCTGACTGAAACCACCCACCCTGGCCAGGCACCATAGTAACCATTTGCATGAGCTGTTTTATAACAGGAGATCCTGGTAAGGAATACGGAACTAATAAGCCACCACCAACCGGAAGAGTCTGGGAAAGGTCTAAAGGAGACACCGCGTGTCCGTCCACTTCCCAGAATCCCTCTCGCTAGCATCCATCTTGGCTGAGCGATGCGTGTGCCACCAGGAAAGACTCTGAATTAGAATGATTGGTCAAAGACCACCCAGAAACGAATCCCATCACCATAAAACCCGAGACTGCCAGCCACGCCGCAGAGCAGTTCTCCTGGGTTCCCTTACCCTACTGTTCTCCCCCTGGGTGCCCCTTCCCAGTAAAACCTCTTGCTTTGTCAGCACATGTGTCTCCTCGGACAATTCATTTCCGAGTGTTAGACAAGAGCCCAGTTTCAGGCCCTGGAAGGGGTCCCTCTTCCTGCAACACATGGCTCACAAAGAGTCGGACACAACCGAGCAACTGACACTATCAATTCAAACTTTTTTCTAAAGACTTCCTGGTAATAAGGACTTGCGTGCTGATAGGAATTATGAAATCGTTCTAGTACACATGCCTGCCTTCTCAGCTTTCATGTGGTATTAAGAAAAGAAAAACCTGATT
The DNA here is from genome assembly GCA_006410935.1 of Redunca redunca. Lineage (NCBI taxonomy): Eukaryota > Metazoa > Chordata > Mammalia > Artiodactyla > Bovidae > Redunca > Redunca redunca. The sequence continues at coordinate 368,384 of SJYQ01000953.1, forward strand.
ACTAACAAAGTAAAATCTGGTGAAAAGATGGTTAGATTTTCTCTTGACAGGTATACTTGCAGAACTTTTCGGTGACCTAAATTTGAACAGGGCTGCATTCTAACGGCTTAGAATGTCCTCCATTAAATATCAGAACATTCAGTTAATTAATTGGCTCTTGGTGTTAAATGAATTTTTTAAGCCTGAGAGATGAGGGGAATGTGGGATTTGCAGTGTCTTGGCAGTGAACATGCATGATGTTGAACCTAGAGTGTCTGAATATGAACTACCTTGCAGCTGGGTCTCCAGAGGACAGACCTAGCAGGCAGGCCTGAGAGGAGGAGGTGGGGGTTGATTTATCATCAACGCCTACATAAACCTTGTTTTCATTTTTAAAAATTTTTATTGGCATATAGTTGATTTACAATGTTGTGTTCATTTCTGCTGTACAGTAAAATGAATCAGTTACACATACACCCACTCTTTTTAGGATTCTTTTCTCATGTAAGTCATTACAGAGTATTGAGTAGAGTTCCCTGTGTTGTGCAGTAGGTCCTTATTATCTATTTTTTTTATATAGTAGTGTTCCTTAGTTCAGTCAATAAAGAATCTGCGTGCAATGCAGGAGACCTGGGTTTGATATCTTGGTCAGGAAGATCTCCTGGACAAGGAAATGAGAACCCACTCCAGTCAGTATTCTTGCATGGGAAATCCCTTGGACAGAGGAGCCTGGTGGGCTCTAGTCCATGGAGTTTCAAGAGTCCACTTGACTTAGCAGCTAAACCACCCCCACAGTGTCTATTTTGCTTGCGTAAATTGTGGTTCGTCTTATCTCTGGCAGCTATATATTTTACTCCATTATTATTTTTTTCAAGACATGTTTTCGAAGTAACTGCACATAATTTAATGTTAACATGAAGCATTTTTATGTCAGTTTTCTTTTAATAGAACCTGGATCAATTAAAGCATAAAGAAAAGTTGTACTTTTTCAATATGGTCCTTGGTCATGGTTAAATCTTTCATAAAACTATAGGAAACAGCAGAGGATGCAGTAGAGGCATGATTTATTTAAAATTCTTGTCCAGTTATCACAGAGCATATAAAATTTCACTATTAGAGAAATATTTGATTTTGCGTTCTAAGAGCTAATTGGCTGGAATGGGATAATGCATTTTAGTTCCAATTATTGCTTTAACCCTTTACACATAGAGATGTTATGACTTTTATTTTATTCCTTTATCGAGAAATAGGTGAAAATTCAAAATCCATTCATCCACAAAGCATATAAAATGCTTATTCACAGTTTTTATGTTAACCTTTATTGTGCAACTTTTCCCTACATTTATCTAAAAATGTAGCTTACTGGGCTAGGTGTTTCAGACTTATCTAAATCAGGTCAGGTTCTACTTGCCAAGCGTCTAGAACTGAATTGACCGCAACTTCCCCACACAGTGTCAGCATCACAAGGGCAGTTGTTACAGAACCAGACTTGGGTCCAGTGGAGCTCAGCTACTGACACCAGCTTCTGGTGAAGGAAAGCACAGCCTGTTTTGTAAAAGTGCCAGTGCAAGAGGGTCTTCCCTGAGGGCTGAGTGGTCAGGAATCTGCCTGTCAATGCAGAAGACACAGGAGACTAGGGTTCGATCCCTGGGTCAGGAAGATCCCACGGAGGAGGAAATGGCAACGCACTCCAGTACTCTTGCCCAGAGAATCCCATGAACAGAGGAGCCTGGAGGGCAACAGTCCACAGGCTGACATAGGTTTGGAAAGGATTTAGTGTCTGAGTATGCAAGCATGCGCATGCCAATAAATGAACAGGTCGTGCATGCTCTAAAACCACGTACTCTTTGGACGGTGTCTGCAGGCGTTTTTAAAGGCCAGGTGAGGGAAAGTGGTAGCAGAGCACATGATCAGCTCATGCACCGTTCTCACTGACTGACGGTGAGGTGCCAAGGGTGGGGGCACAGGAGGTAACACGGTCAATCCTTGTTCTCTAGGAGGCTTGGAGTCACTGGGGCATGGGGATCATGTGCTTATCATTGAGTAGCAGCAGTCTACCGTTTGGTAGGGTTTTCACATCTGCAAAACAGTTCAAGAAATGTGCATCAGATACTATTATCGAGGTACTTCAGAGAGGAGCTGCAGCAGGGGATGTGGGGCAGGGGTCTGCCCTGGAAAAGCCCCCAAATGGTCCTGCTTGGTGACAGAGTGGTACCTCTCTGTTTTGTTTGCTGATACATCCCTGTAGGTGCTACAATAGTCCTTGCCCTGCAGGGGACCATAGGTTTTAAAAAATGATTATTATTTAGCATAGTTTCTAAATATTATTATTTACCACAGTCTCTAAGTTTGCCACAATTATGAACCCTCCAAGCATCACACTTTTCTGAGATTAATTAGCAAATCAACCTCCTTCAATGATAGCACATGAAATGGGTTGGAAAGGGCACTTCCTCCCATAAACTCCTTTTTTAAAAAAACATTAAACCCTTCCATTCTTACAAGGGTCAATTAAAGATTTAATATATTCTCATCTGAAAATGAATTGTGTGGATCTCAACAGCCTATTAGTGACAATTGGACAAAAGCAACCTTTACTATTTTTTTTTTTTTTTTGAAGTAGGTACAAATAACATGTATCGCAAAGGAGGTGAATTGTAAGTCAGGGAAATTGAAGTTAGCAAGGCATTTAAAGAAGCCAAGTTATTGCAAAGAGCTCTTAAGCTAATTATCCTCAGAATAGGAGCTGCTTTTTGGTTCATAAAAGATAGCACCTCCTTCAAACAGGTATAACTGGAGTAGCATTGTCTAACCAGCTCTGAGTTCTCTATGTGGCCACTTAGGGGGGATTTTAGGCAGCCCATGGAAACCTGAATGTCTCTAAAGTGGTACCCCATTTTGGAGCAATTTCTTGAAACATCATTGAAGGCACTTAAGCTTAAATACTAATCTCTAGTGAAAATACAGATATCCATCCCATGGGAAGGATGATGTTTTTAAGCTGCTTCCTGCCACTTCTAGTTGATTGAAGGAAACGGGCTAAAATCAGATTCTAAGAGAAGGGATGGAAGCAGAGTCTACAGAGTCTCTAGATATTCAAGGGTGAAATGTTCCTGATTCTAGAGACCCCATTCTCCTGTGGTTGGAAAAGGATAAGCTCTGTCTGGGGCCATTCAACCTAGATTTCTCTTTTCTCATTCCATGAATATATGTCTGGATAGGATTGGAGTTCCTTGGTGGTTGTTGTTCAGTCACTAAGCCATGTCCCACTTTTTGCAACCCCATGGACTTCAGCACAGCAGGCTTCCTTGTCCTTCACTATCTCCCTGAGTGTGCTCAAACTCATGTTCATTGAGTCGGTGATGCCATCCAGCCATCTCATCCTCTGTCACCTGCTTCTTTTCCTGCCCTCAATGTTCCCCAGCATCAGGGTCTTTTCCAGTGAGTCTTTCTCTTAGCATCAAGTGGCCAAAGTACTGGAGCTTCAGCTTCAGATCTGTCCTTTGAATATTCAAGGTTGATTTCCTTTAGGATTAACTGCTTTGATCTCCTTGCTGTCCAAGGGACTCTCAAGAGTCTTCTCCAGCACTGCAGTTCGGAAGCATCGATTCTTCGTTGCTCAGCTTTTTTTATGGTTCAACTCTCACATCCATACCTGACTATTGGAAACACCACAGCTTTGACTATATGGACAGAGTGATGGCAAAGTGATGTCTCTGCTTTTTAATATGCTGTCTAGGTTTGTCATAACTTTTCTTCTAAGGAGCAAGCATCTTTCAATTTCATGGCTGCAGTCACCATCCACAGTGATTTTGGAACTCAAGAAAATAAAATCGGTCACTGCTTGCACTTTTCCCCATCAATTTGACATGAAATGATGGGACCAGATGCCATAATCTTAGTTTTTTAATGTTGAGTTTTAAGCCAGCTTTTTCATTCTCGACTATCATCCCCATCAAGAGACTCCTTTGTTCTTCTTCACTTTTTGCCATTAGAGTGGTATCATCTTGCATATCTGAGGTTGTTGATATTTCTCCCAGAAATCTTTATTGCAGCTTATAGTTCATCCAGCCTGGCATTTCACTTATATACTCTCCATACAAGTTAAATAAGCAGGGTGGCATTAAAAGTAGAAAACATTTTCATAATATTAATTCAGTTGCCAGGTATGTAGATTTCACCTTGGACTTTTAATAAACTACATGTGAAGAACTGGTAAAACAGATCTGGAAATTTCAGAGCAGAATGCAAACCAATGTGAATTTCCATCCAACTCAATATCGAATATTTCAAAGATACTAATTTTAGAGCAGCCTAACAGTTAGCTCTATCGAACTTTACCCACTTCTCTGTTTTTTCCACCAGCAAAACTTTTTCTTCACTACTTTCCTTGCAATGTGTCTGGGTTATGCATCAAAATTTTAACTCTAAATGATAACACCATGATTCCAAAACTAAGATTTGTCTTAAAGCTGTAATCCTCAACTCAACACCAATCATATCATGAAAGTTTTTTTTTTTTTTCACAGAGATATTTAAAACTGACGTCATTATATTGAGGATAGCAAATATCTATCTGAACGACGGAACATCACAGTGGGAACAGAAGATAACAGTGCAGATGTCCTCAGCTGAAAATTTCAGCTTCTATTTCTAGATGGCTTTCTTCTTTATGCTAATTATTTGTAACAGGGCTACGTGTCATTTTCTTTGATTGTGGATGGAGAGAATGAGAAGGGATGAACCTCTTGAGATGACAGCCTGACAGCCTTTAAATCAAGGAGAATCTCTTTCTTAGCCATGAAGGTTAAACAGACTAATGAATCAATGCTTTCGACCATCCACTCCTGAGAGAACACATCAGACCCCATCAACAATGGTCAGGTTGGGGAACATTCTTTCCTGGCAACTGGCAAGTCTCTTATTGTGTTGAAATTCTTGTTCTTCTCTCGGAAATCACTCTATTTCATGAAGGCAGATGTCACTCCATATAATTGTATCTTCTTCATCAGGATCCATGAGGTAAGAGCTTTTCAAGCAACATAGAATTTAAAAACTGCAGTTGTATGTCATATTCTAAAATCAGTTTCTTTCTTCCTAAAGTCAATTTTATTTTTAATACAAACTTTTTTATTCTCCTCTTCTAAATTTTTCCAAAAAGCAGTATCCGAGACACCAACTGCCTTCAGAGTTCTCTGGAAATGCCTTGGCCTGTCACCATTCTGTGAGTTTGAATGCAAATTTTAAGAACACTTAAATCTTGAAGTTTTCAAGACTGTTCTGAGTCATACTCTTTCTCACTTCCCTGTATATCTTTGGATTAATCATCTTTTCTGATGCATTTCTTTTGAAGTTGTTAATTTTATTTGAGACAATGGCATATCCTCAGTACATAGAGAAGCATAAATGCAGATTTTTTCCCTCCTCCCCCATAAGACAGTATTATTCTGAAAAATAGAGTATGTGAAAGTATTACTGAAGTTACAAAGCAGATATTAAATTTTTATTCTAAAATGAATCCCTATGATACATATCTTAATGAACAGGAGATATGAATTTCTTTTAATTAAACACTTCATTGTTTCAGTTAAACAAACTTAATTTTGTTTTGTTGCCGTCCTTTAAGTATGGGGAACTTTTGTCTCCCACATTCTGCTATTTCCTGTTGCTTCTCTGCTGACATTTTGCGCAGGAAGAGAAAAGCAAACTCCAAGTGCACATGGCTTAGTTTTAATACAATATTAGTATCTGATCCTTGACACATTAAATGACAAGACATGCCTTCATGGACTCACTACTATTTAACATTGCAGAGCAGAACTCTAATTCATATTATTCCCTGAAACATTTGTGAGCAGTAAGCATGACAGAATAAGAATTAGTTTAGCTTGGAAAAGCAAAATGGTTTCATTTCTAGTGTAGAGATATATCATATTTCTAGATCAAAACTATCGATTCCAGGGTCACCAGAAACCAATTTACAAAATTTTATTAGCTATTGATCTATCTATATTAACTTTTAAATATATGCTTTAATTTCAAACTATGGATGCATAATCTACAATTTAAAAAAATTCAACATTTAAAGCATTTGTTTTTCATTTTGAAGCAATACATGCTTTTAATGAACTGTGCTTGGATACTGGCCTAGTTTAAACTTCCCAGAAGCCCATGGTGTTTTTTCTTTTTTTAAGAAGGGTGTGATTTGATATTTTTATTTTCATTTTTTAATTTTGGCTGTGCAGGCTCTTCATCACGGTGTGCTGGCTTCTAGTTGAAGCGGGCAGCTTGGGTGCCCCACAGAATGTGGGATATTAGTTCCCAGACCTGGGATTGAACCTGCCTCCCCTTTATTGGAAGGTGGATCCTCAACCACTGGAGACCACCAAGGAAGTCCCCTCATGGTATTTATTTCCTTGTTTCACTGTGGCAAGAACATTGAAAGAATGGCTGAAAACAAACTCACCCTTTTTTTCAAGTCTCCATAGAAATTTATGTAAACTCAATGCATGTGTATTAAGTGCTAAATTCTGTTAGAAATGCAGAACAGTCTGGGCCTCTCATTTCAAGGAATCTGTAATACTGTAGGATGATGTGAAAAACACAGAGGAAGTAACTAAAGGACATATCCAAAACCACATATCAATTATGCATGATAGTACAGTGTGCTTAGCGGAGTCCAATTCTTTGCAGCCCCATGGACTATAGCCCACCAGGCACCTCTGTCCATGGGATTTCCCAGGCAAGAATACTGGAGTAGGATGCCGTTTCCTACTCCATAAGAGTTGCTGGGTGGTGGCCGACTGTTTGGCCATTGAGCAGAGTCATGTTTGCTGAAATATTGCCTCCTTTGACAACATGGCTCAGTGGCATAAGCAGCTGTGACTGTCAACAGCAGCCATACCTGACATGTGACAGTGCTAAATAGTGATGACAGCACTGGGAAGGAAGTGTGTGGTTCCAGCTCCTTCTGGGATCAGCACACCCTTTTCCCTCATGCACCTCAGTTTCTTTACAAAAAGTCAGAAGGCTGGGCTACAGTGTTGCTAAGGAACTACCTAGAAGCGAGTTATTATTTTGTATTTGGTCCAAAGCCGGAAACACTGATATAGCAAAGGATGTTTTCTCAAGCAATATTTTTCATGTCTAACGGAGAACTACGAGAAAGTCAAAGATTTTACTCACAAGTTTAATGTAGTCTCAATCCTGTGTATAGGGCTTCCCCAGTGGCTCAGCAATGAAAAAATCCGCCTACCATGCAGGAGACATGGGTTGGATCCCTGAGTTGGGAAGATCCCCTGGAGAAGGAAATGGCAACCCACTCCAGTATTCCTGCCTGGAGAATTCCACGGACAGAGGAACCTGGCAAGCTACAGTCCATAGGGTCACAGAGTCAGACACAACTTAGCAACTGAACAACAACAGCAACCGGCTGTATCTACTTGGTGAACTGTGATAATACTGAGAAACCCAGATTTCTAGTCTCCTGATCTAGCCCACAGACAGTGCTTCGATTTAATTAGTCAGATTGATTGAAAACTTAATTACACATAATCCCACAGAAAAGGGAGTTATGATAATCACACAGGCAAAGCTTTAGGGATGTAAAGGAAAGAAGGGCCAGGTTTATGATAACCAAGTGACTAGGAGAAAAGAATTATCACAGCCGTGCTCTCTTCATGGTATACGTGTATGCTAAGTCACTTCAGTCATGTCCAACTTTTTGCGATTCCATGGACTGTAGCCTGCTAGGCTCCCCTGTCCATGGAATTTTCCAAGCAAGAATACTAGAGTGGGTTGTCATTTCCTTCTCCAGGGCATCTTCCAGATCCAGGGATTAAACTCACATCTCTTATATCTCCTGCAGGGAGGAACCACTTAATAAAGGAAAATGTTTTCACTGCAATTTGTTTTTTTGTGTTGTAATATCTTATGAGTTAGAATTAAAAACATAAAAATGGGATTTGAGATGAATATAGAGGAACCCCTTTTCCTTAAAGTGGGCTGAATTTGCTGCAGAACTGGACACAGTAATCCAATTTGGAAGTTCTCAGGCAAGATGCAGAGCTGCCCTGCTGCCCTTAGGAGATGTCCAGATATTCATCAGGCTTCCGACATTCTTATGCTGCGTTCACATTCTCACTTTGGTATTCACTAGAAAGATGGGAGGCAGTTTGAAACCTTTTGTAAATCAGGAAAATAACTCTTAAGCAAGAAAGTGAGGTCACAAATCTGAGGATCAGAATTCTCCATGCCAAATAAAAAAAGAAATGTAAGATGATAAGATAGTGCCTTACCCCTCCCTTTCTTTGCACACAGACTAGCATGTAGCAACAAGAAAGCAGAACCCCACTTCTTAAGGATGAAGGGTAACAAGCCCTCACCATCGTTATGTTCCCATCCTCCACTAAAGTCTGTTTCCGAAAGGATTTCAAATAGTGTTTTTATTCTAGAATAATCATTGGTTATTCTTGCAACGTTTCTGAAGGTCTAAGATTATATCATACAGGCCACATACTTGGTAGCTCTGTCTGGTGAATCCCAAAATAACTGATTGGAAATTGAGTTCGCATGATGGATTGATGGGCTTCCCGGGTGGCTCAGCTGTAAAGAACCTGCCAGCCAACAGAGGAGATGCAGGTTTGATCCCTGGAGAGGAAATGACAACCCACTCCACTATTCTTGCATAGGGAATCCCATGGACAGAGGAGCCTGGTGGGCTACAGTCCATGGGATCACAAAAGAGTCGGACACGACTTAGTGGCTAAAAAACAACAACAATGAATTGGTGCTTTACTGAGAGGTGTATCTCTAATCAAATCACACGTGCGTGTGCGTGTGCATACACACACACACACACAGAACACTTGGTTGGTCCTATTCATGTGATTCTTTTTTGTTTCTATCCACTGGTTTAGTAAAATGATAACCAAAGAAAAACTAATAATAAAAAACAAATTCAGGGTAGGATTTCTCCCCTATTGTTAGTGTCTTCATTCTAAACATAAGGACAATAGTTGGAAGTTATAATTTCCCTAAAGTTAAATACAAAAAATGATTAATAAATATTTAAGGGAAAAGTAAACATTACATTCAGTTCTCCACAATCTATAGCTCATCCCATTCACAGCAGAGATAACGGAACAACTCAAAGATTGTTAATTGGATTAGCCATTGATACAATCTCTTGAGCACATTCATTTGTCAGTTGAAGGCTTTGTCTGTCAACTCAAAAGAAAATATTACCCTTGAAAATGTGAAGTTGGGAAGCATTTCAAAACTGTCCTTTATTCAAATTGCAGCAGATTGTTTTGACAAGGAAGTGCAGAGAGCATTTGCAAACAATGAGAAGCCATGCCTTCCTCCTTTGCATGAACACAAAGGGAAGGCAGAAAGATTGTGATTTGTCTCCATGGACGTTTGTCTTGCCAACAGCCTATTCATTCTCCTTGAAATCCGTAGTGCATATGTTGTATATAAGACGAATGTGATAGTGGTGATACATTAGCCATTGTGTTAAATTCTCCTTTATGGCTCAAGATACCAAAATATATATGTAGGTCCTGTCCAAGAGTGATGTCTAATTTGGTCAGCTGACATAGCCATCAAGATGAATAAGGGAAATACACAGGATTTCCCCTCAAAGACACCTTTGAGATGGAAGAGTAGGCCGTAAGACCTCAAGCTGAAGTCTCCAGATAAGAAAAAGGACGTACTGCTGCCAGCGTGTTGTGTCGTTCAGTTGCTTAGTTGTGTTTGACTCTTCGTGATCCCATGGACTTCTGCATACCGGGCTTCCCTGTCCTTCACCATCTCCCGGAGCTTGCTCAAACTCGGGTCCGTTGAGACGGTGATACCATCCAACCATCTCATCCTGTCGGCCTCTTTTCCTCCTTTTATTTTCATGTTTGAAGTCACCATCCACAGTGATTTTGGAGCCCAAGAAGATAAAGTCTGTCCCTGTTTCCATCGTTTCCACCAGCATGTACCATGTCCTGAATAGCAAGGCCTCCCATATGTTGACTGTGTCTATGTGCTAAGTTGTGTCTGACTTTTAGGGAACCCATGGACTGTAGCCTGGCAGGCTCCTCTGTCCATGGGTTCTCCAGGCTAGAATACTGAAGCGGATTGCCATTTCCTCCTCCAGGGATCTTCCTGGTCCAAGGATTGAACACTTTTCTCTTGTGACTCCTGCACTGGCAGATGAATTCTTTTCTAACAGCACCACCTGGGAAGCCCGACTGTGTCTATAGACAATCTTTTCCAAGTGGCACAGCACTGTCGTTAGAAATCCCCTCCCAGTTCTCAGGTTATTGTGTCGATGCTCAGTCGTGTCTGACTCTTGCAGCTCGTTTCAGGCTATTGGATTAGATTTCTATGTTGGCTAATGAAGGACCATTAACTTAGTGGCTTAGACCAGCACCTATGTTTTTTTTGTTGTTGTTGTTGTTGTTTTTTAATTTTTATTTTAACTTTAGTTTACTTTACATGACTGTATTGGTTTTGCCAAACATTGACATGAATTCACCATGAGTGTACATGCATTCCCAAACATGAATCCCCTCCCACCTCCCACCCCATACCATCTCTCTGGGTCCTCTCCTTGCACCAGTCCCAAGCATCCTGCATCCTGCATCGGCCATCGACTGGCGAAGCACCTATGTTTTAATCCTACAGTTTCTACAGATCAGAAATCCAAGCACAGCCTAGCTGGATTCTCTGCGCAAGGTCACAGTGGTCCGAAATCAAGATGACTACAGAATTGAGTTCTTATCTGAAACTCAAGGCCTTTTCCTACACTCATTCAGGTTATTCAATAAACACAGTTCCTTGCAGTAGGAGAACTAAGGTTTTGGCTTCCCCTTTGTCTGTTATCTGGGGATCTTTTTAAGCAACTGAGAGGCTGCCCTTGTATCATTCCTGTGTGACTTGCTTGCAACACAGCACCTTTAATGCCAGTAAGAGAATCTTTTCTTTGCTCAACTAAGATGGGGTCACAAAATGTAACTCAATCATAAGAATAACTATCTTATTACTTTTGTCACATAACATAACTGAACCCAAACTAAAATGTTCAGTGAGACATAGGAAGTCCAAAATTATTTGTAACACTGATACTGAGCAGGACCCTGTGGGGCTCCTGGACAGGAAAGCCTCCCTGTGTCTGCCGTTTCTTGATTATAGGAAATAGGCCTCATTCAGCCTCCATGACCTTCCCAGAGTTCCAATGGGGAGATATAAACAGCTGCTAACTAGGGAAGGGAGGGGATGCAGAGACAAGGGAGAAGCAGTCAAGAAACTACAGTGCATATATGTGTTAACATATATTTGCTGTTCTCTTTCTGACTTATTTAAATTGGTATGACACTCTCCAGGTCCATGCACATCTCTGCAAATGACTCAGTTTCATTTCTTTTAATGACTGAGTAATATGCCATCATATATATGTATCCCACAACTTCTTAATCCATTTCTCTGTTGATAGACATTTAGATTGCTTCCATGTCCTGGCTATTTATTGTAAATAGTGCTGCTATGAGCATTGAGATACATGTATCTTTTTGAATTACTGATTTTCTCTGGGATTGGGAGGAATTGAGAGATTGGGGTTGACACATACACACTACTGATACTATTATAAAATAGATAACTAGTGAGAACTGCACAGCAGAGAACTCTACCTGAATGGAAGTCCAGAATGGAGGGGATCCATGTATATGTATGGTTGATTCATTTTGCTGTATAGTAGAAACCAGCACAAAGTTGTAAAGCAACTATACTTCAATAAAAATTAGTTAAAAATAAAATAAATAAACTACAAGGATATTACAGCACAGGGAATATGGGCAATATTTATAATAACTATAATTAGAATTAACCTTTAAATGCTATGAATCACTGTTGTACACCTGAAACTTATGTAATATTATAAATCCAATATACCTCAATAAAAATTAATTATAAAAGAAAAAAAAATGGTGCAGCCTTGGGGCAGAGATATACCTTGCTATATTTTTGAGTTGTTTTGCAGATATTAAAACTCCTACCACATGGGAGAATTTAACTGCATGCTGCTTACGAACAGGTAGACCCCAGACTGGTTGGACCTAAAAAGTAGATGATGATGACTCCCAGTTACCTCACCATCCACCAGTCAGAAGAATGTCCATAAGCTGACCACACCCTCTTTGAACCATTGATATAAAACTCCACACTATCCCCTCCCTTTTGAGGGCATTAGCCTTCTGTGGCCCGCTTTGCCTGGCAGAGCAATAAAGCTATTTCTTTTCCACTTCACCTGAAGCTCTGCCTGATTCAGCTTCAATACTGCTTTCAACTGAGTCTGGCATGGTGTTCTAGGAATGATGCTGATGACTATGGAGATGATAGAAGAAGCCACAAGGGAATTAGTGATGTGATAAAATGATGGCTGAGAATTCCTGAGTGCTTATTACATTCCAGATTCCCTTTCCATATATTAACTCATATATTCTTCACACTGAGCAAAATGGGGACTGTTGATGTCTCCACTGATGGGTGATGACCTGGGGCACACAGGGATGCAGTAACTTGCCCAGGACTGCCCAGCTAGTAAGTGATGGAGCCAGAATACAGCTTCAGACACTGACTCCAGAATGTGTGCGCCTAGCCTCCATGTTTCACAGTCTCCTACTGAGTGGAAACTCCACATTTCACAGTAGAAAGAAGTGGAACAAATTCCACAGATTTCTGTGATATGCATTCAGACGTTTGCCTTGTCTCTAGCTTTAAGGCAAAGATCTATCTACATCATTTTTAGTTGATGAGGAGCTGTTTAGTTTACAAAGGACTCCTCATGCAAGAATGAACTTGAAATTGTCAGATCTTGGCTAGTAATAGAATACAGTTATGGATCTCTTTGTACAGAAGGGTAGGGCTGAGGCCGGGCAGAGGAGGTATGAAGGATTGAAGAATGGATGAGAATCAGGAGGCTCAGCATTTTGATGAGGATGCATTGAAGTTCAACTTCTACTTAGCACTAGGTTAATCCCTCTAATTTGGCTTTGAACTTTCCCATTGCCTTTAAAAGGCCTTTATTTTAGGCTCCCCTGAATTTTATACTGTGAATGATCTTGTGGTCCTATATTTGACATAGGTTATCATATCTCCTACTTAGCATAACATCTGATATAAAAACAAGACATGCCACTTAGATTCTCCTGGAAAATCAGAAAAAAAGGAGAACATTTTTCTGTATGTGTTTTAGTTGGTAAAATTTTGCTGAAATATAAAGGTATAATTATAATTGCAAGAGAGACTTCTGCAATAATTTATGACAGCTCTTAAAACTGTGAGTTATTATTGGGGATTCTTAGACAACTAGAGAAATAGATTAACAATTAAAACTAGAAAAAATGAGTACTAAATTCAGGAATATTTTTGAGTGACATGTATGGATAAATAAATGTAAACAACATTATACTCCTATTTTATATTTCTTTTCTTGTAACATTTTTTTGCTATTAAGGATCATAACAGCAAATAAAATATTATTTAAAACAAACATCAATCCTCATTCCTTATAGATTTCATATTTGCAAATTTGTCTACTTGCCAACATTTATTTGTAATTCCAAAATCAATACTGGACACCTGTACTTTCAGTATCACATGCGAATATGTACAAAGCAGTAAAAATTTTGAGCCACTGTAGACATGTATTCCCAGCTGAGGAAGAACAAGAGATGTTTTGATTGTTGGTTTTTGACCTCATACAGTAAACAAGGTTCCTTCTCTTCCTCTATTTAGTGCTTTGTTTTTTTCACTCTTGTGATTGTTAATGGTGGTTTCACCCTTTCAAAAAGCCTCCTAAATGCAGAGCTGAAGTACTTTCTAGTGTTCAGAAGCATGAAATAACTAGGATGCACAATAGACAAAAAAATACACCTTATGTAAGCTTCCTTCGGTCATGAGTTAGGTGCTGTTGGATGTGAGCTCGATGTTTACGACTCAGTGCTATGTATTAAATAAGTATCTTTAAACAAAACACACATAAGACAAGGCTGATGAAAATGTTGTGAACAGGAGCTCACAGGATCCTAGCCCTGTATTTCCCCTGGAAGCAATGGTTCAGTGTTGGCTGCAACTTTATAAAACATATTGGAGAAGCAAAGACATCCAGCCTATGTGATAGCTATCATATATGCTGGAGATGTCTGTCCCTCTGTAAAGATCAGGATAACAAAAGTCAAGAGTCTTAAGTAACCTGCTCTAGTGACTTAAAGAGCAAGGATTAGAACTTATACTCCATTCTTGATTTTTCCACGTGGTATTTGTGGCATTTCTACTTCTCTTGCATGACAATTCTCATCTCCCTTGAGGAAATCATTAATCATTTGTTGAGCCCAAATATTAATAACAATATCCAAATAATCCCCAGCCAACTGGTGGGAAAGCAGTGCTTAGTGATGTATAACTGTTGTCTGCAGAGACTCTCCATCCCCTCCCCAGGGCTCCTAGGCCCTCACATTCCTATGTTAGCCTTTAACTCCTACCACTGGACCCAGAGCCCTTTCTGATGTACAATCTTGTATCAGTCTCTAGATTCCCTGAGCTGAAGAGAAGAGATGTTCCAACCTCCTATTCTAGTCCATCAGAGAGCTCACCACCCCATGTATGCCACATGGAGGTGTACAGTGTACACCCCATGTTCAGTGGGGGTCAGAAAAGAAGGAAGGATGTAGAATTTATGATGACATCTCATAGGAACATAGAATCAAGAGCAGTTAGTTCTGGACCTCAGAGTTTCTGATATGATTTCATGCTCATTTCACTTATTACCACTCACTCATATTTTAGAGTTGGAAAAAGGCTGACGTTTTCCTGTGCTTTTTCCCTTTTTAAGTAGAAACACACACACACACAAAAACACACCACACACACACACAAAAACACACCACACACACACACACACACCAAAAGACCATTTTCTGCCTCTTGAAGGAAGAAGGTGACCTTACAAGCAGGGACATGTGTTCAAACATAAATTCCCCGAGGGTAAGACATTTTGCTTGCTTTGTGCATCTGTTTGCTATATTCCGAGAGCCAAAAACACTGCCTGCTTATAGACAGTGCTCAATACATATTTATTGAAAGAAGCAATTAAAATCAATTTGATTGTCTCATGTATGATCAGTGCCAATTTCCACCACAGCCATGCCATGACACACTGACAACAGTAACTCAACAGTGATCTCTATTTTCTAAAGGGCTTCCCCATACACTATTTCTGGATTCTTTAAGCTTTCATGAGGAGTCTTAGGTAAGGAGAGCACTATTCTGATTTTATAGATAAGGTAACTGAGATGCAGAGTTCACATGTCTGAGTGGTAAAGGAACATAACATAATTGATGTGGTAACATATACATAAAAATGTAATTTAGTCACTTAGCCATATCCAGCTGTTTTGTGACCCATGGACTATGGCCCACCAGGCTCCTCTGTCCTTGGGATTTCCCAGGCAAAAGTCCTGGAGAGGATTGCCATCTGTTTCTCCAGGAGATCTTCCCAACAAAGGGACTGAACCCGCCTCTCCTCCACTGGTAGGTGGGCGCTGTCACTGAGCCGCCCAGCAGGCTGCTCTGTCCATGGGGTTCTCCAGGCAGAATACTGGAGTGAGAAGCCATTCCCTTCCCCAGGGATCAAACTCGGGTCTCCTGCATTGCAGGCAGGTTCTTTACCATCCGAGCCACCAGGAAAGCCCAATACACACAAATACACATAGATATACCTACACAAACACAATGTCATTCACATCACCCTTGGGACTTTCATTTCCTTCTCATCTTATTGCCCTGGAATACAAATAAAAAGGTGAAAGACTATTTCCTTGAATTCAAAACCAATATGAATCTTGTGGTCTCCTCTGAAAAGCTGAGCTCTGTAACCAACCATAGCCTCCTAAGCTTTCTGTCTGGGTTTAAAGAAATTTGCCTTTTCACCATCCAATTCCCTAAAAGAATTTTGCCCTTTTGCCGTCCGATTCTCTATCTCTACAACCTGGCTTGCCTCTTCCTCAAGAGATGGGACCTTTTGAAGCCAGTTGCATGCTGGGGTTGTCATGTAACCCTCATTCCCATTAAGCAGAGTCCTATTGATGACTGGACAGAGATGCAGGGTTATTGGTCCCAAGTCATCCAGCAAGTCAGATATGGAATCAGGAAAGTCATCCTGGAGTCCTCCTCCCTTGCAAGCCTTTTAATCAACCTCACTCAGGTTTGAAAGTCCAAACTGTCATGCCCAAAGCTAAGCAGAGATCATGTTTGACAAAAATAATTGGTATAGCAACATCCTATTTACGAGAGTATCTCATGAGGTAAACCCATAACTGTAGTAGACTTTGTTGCAGATGAGCGACACTAAAGTGGGAGCAGAAAGTTGCTGTAAAGTATCTATTGTATAAGGGCCTCCTGAGCCACAGGAGATGTGCGTTTGAACCCTGGACTGGAAAGTTGCCCTCGAGAAGGAAATGGTAACCCGCTTCAGTATTCTTGCCTGGGAAATCCATGGACAAGGGAACTTGGCTGGCTACAGTCCATGGAGTCACAAAAGAGTCAGACCTGACTTAGCAACTAAGTGCACATCTATTGTGTATATGTAAACATTAAAAAAAAGTAACGCAGAAAATATGCTTCTATTAGAAATTGCATTTACTGAAAGAAATGTGTATAAATGTGAGTTGCACATGTATAGTCAGAGGTGAAGTCCCTGCAGGCCAAACTGTTATGTGAATGATTTAGGCAATTTCTCTTCCTCTGCTCTCTAATTCTATTAATCCAGGTACTTGAGTCTCTCAGAGTTGATGATACTCTTTAATGAATGTTCACGGTTACTCACAGAACTGAACGGCATTTCCTCAAACTTGTGTAGAGGAAAATGACATTCCTTGGGAACAAATAAATCTTACTGCATAGTAAAGATAAAAATCACGAGGACAGATGTAGTTAAGCCACAAAACTTATTGACACTGCTCCTCTTCAATGGCATCCAGTCCCATCACTTCATGGCAAATAGATGGGGAAACAATGGAAACAGTGGGAGACTTTATTTTGGGGGGTTCCAAAATCACTGCAGATGGTGACTGTAGCCATGAAATTAAAAGACATTTGCTCCTTGGAAGAAAAGCTGTGAACAACCTAGACAGCATATTAAAAAGCAGAGACATTACTTTGTCAACAAAGGTCCATCTAGTCGAAGCTATGGTTTTTCCAGGAGTCATGTATGGATGTGAGAGTTGGACTATAAAGAAAGCTGAGTGCTGAAGAATTGATGCTTTTGGGCTGTGGTGTTGGAGAAGACTCTTGAGAGTCCCTTGGACTGCAAGGAGATCCAACCAGTCCATCCTAAAGGAGATCAGTCCTGGGTGTTCATTGGAAGGACTGATGCTGAAGCTGAAACTCCAATACTTTGGCCACCTGATGTGAAGAGCTGACTCATTGGAAAAGACCCTGATGCTGGGAGGGATTGGGGGCAGGAGGAGAAGGGGACGACAGAGGATGAGATGGTTGGATGGCATCACCGACTTGATGGACGGGAGTTTGAGTAGGCTTGGGAAGTTGGTGATACACAGGGAAGCCTGGCTTTCTGTAGTCCATGGGATTGCAAAGAGTTGGACATGACTAAGCGACTGAACTGAACTCTCCAACTCAAAATTATTATTAAAAAAAAAAAAGAAAGAAAAGAGAAAATCTGATTCACTGGGACATTATGTTAAAAATCAGACTGGAAAAATATCATAGTGGAACCAATACCCTGAAAGACTCACAGTAAGAACTAGCAGTAACTGAAGTTATCCCAATTTTATCCTTAACAGTTTCTACTCAAATTAATAATAATGGTAGTGAATAATTAGCTTTTGTGTCTCCCCACAGTTCTGCAAGTAGAATTTATAGAGGGAACACATAAACTTTTCAAAGAAAGCAATGTTTATGTGACCTACCTGGATGTCTTGAAATATGTATTTAGCACAGCTGTTCTTTTGTGTTAAACTCATCACAAAATGCAGCTTTAATGTAACCCACCATTGATCTGCAGTGAGTGGAAACAAAATCTCTCCTTAATTAGTACCATCCAATCACTTTTTTACATTTCTACAGAACACACACTGTGAACTGTTTAATGGACTATTATTTAGAAAAGTGGCAAAGAGCACACCAAAAAAAAAAAAAAAAAAAAAAACGTAGTGAAAATGGAAACCAGCAGTGTCAATGAAAAATATGTTGTGGAATAATGGGGGGAAAAAGATGTTTCTTTAAGATGAGCTCTCCTGGCATTTTACTGTAGAGATGAACGGTGCCCCAATTACTGCCAACAATGGAGTCAGAGATACAGAGAGAGATTCATTACCTACCACATCCTTAACTGTCTACCAGTGAATTCGCTTATCTGCTCCTTTTTCTAGAGAACCTGCACAGAAGGGGGAGGAATAAACAAAGAACCGGGGAGTAAATGTGTCACAAATTACCACAAACACACCGGGTCTCCATGCACTTTTCATTTCTCTCCTCATTAACTGTGTCTTGCTCAAAATGAGCAACCGGGTCCAAACGTAATCAAGTCCCACAGATAACAATTGACTTGACTGCTGGGGCCAGTCACCACCTCCCAGCCACTGGAAAATAAATTCAGAAATAAAATGAGTTAAAATAAAATCCACTCTGCTCTCTTTTCTGCGCTCAGATAATTTGAAGACCATCAAGGCCCGCAGAAACAATCCATCTGCCTCTGAAAAAGAAGGTCTTTCTGCCACCACCAATAAGTGACGCCTTTAGTGTTACCGAGAGCAAGTATAATTACACAGTGAAAAGGCCATCAAAGTGTCTTGAGCACTGGTGTTTTTTTCCTGATGTCTTTATCCACAGTGCTACCTGAACAATAATAAAAGAAAAGGAAAGTCGTGCTAGGGAGAGACAGAGAGAAGGATGGAAGGGGGTGGTGGGGAAGACCTCTCAGATGGGTGTAACTGACCTGTAATTTTGAGAGCATATTATAAGTTGCAACCCCTTTTTATTGTTGTTGTTGTATTCAATTTTCAAACAAGAAGGATAGTTTTGAAGAAATTTTGAATGTGTGTGTGTGAGTGCTTTTGTGGGTTTTACTTCATCAAAGAAGTGATTTCTCAGCAAAGCTGTTGAAGGGGTCCCTGTTGAAGAGGTTTTTATGCTAACCAGGATAGTTTTGTTAGTTGTTGTGTTAGGAGCTCAGTCATGTCTGACCTTTGGCAATCCCATGGACCATAGCCCTCCAGGCTCCTCTGTCTGTGGAATTCTCCAGGCAAGAATACTGAAGTGGGTGGCCATTTCCTTCTCCAGGGGATCTTCTCAACCCGGGGATTGAACCCAGGGCTCCATCATCTCCCGTATTAGTAGGTGGATTCTTTACCACTGAGACAACTGGGAAGCCCAACAACTGAGATAGTTTATTTCCCTCTAAATCAGGACAGGAAGCCACAGTTAGAACTGGACATGGAACAACAGACTGGTTCCAAAGAGGAAAAGGAATACATCAAGGCTGTATATTGTCACCCTTCTTATTTAACTCCTAAGCAGAGTACATCATGAGAAACGCTGGGCTGGAAGAAGCACAAGCTGGAATCAAGATTGCCAGGAGAAATATCAATAACCTCAGATATGCAGATGACACCACCCTTATGGCAGAAAGTGAAGAGGAACTAAAAAGCCTCTTGATGAAAGTGAAAGTGGAGAGTGAAAAAGTTGGCTTAAAGCTCAACATTCAGAAAATGAAGATCATGGCATCTGGTCCCATCACTTCATGGCAAATAGATGGGGAAACAGTGGAAACAGTGTCAGACTTTATTTTGGGGGGCTGCAAAATCACTGCAGATGGTGATTGCATCCATGAAATTAAAAGAGGCTTACTCCTTGGAAGGAAAGTTATGACCAACCTAGACAGCATATTCAAAACAGAGACATTACTTTGGCAACAAAGGTCCGTCTAGTCAAGGTTTGTCCAGTGGTCATGCATGGTTGTGAGAGTTGGACTGTGAAGAAAGCTGAGTGCTGAAGAATTGATGCTTTTGAAGTGTTGGAGAAGAGTCTTGAGAGTCCCTTGGACTACAAGGAGATCCAACCAGTCCATCCTAAAGGAGACTAGTCCTAGGTGTTCATTGGAAGGACTGATGCTGAGACTGAAACTCCAGTACTTTGGCCACCTCATAAGAAGAGTTGACTCATTAGAAAAGACCCTGATGCTGGAAGAGATTGGATGCAAGAGGAGAAGAGGATGACAGAGAATGAGATGGCTGGATGGCATCACTGACGCAATGGACAGGAGTTTGGGTAAACTCCAGGAGTTGGTGATGGACTGGGAGGCCAGGCGTGCTGCAATTCATGGGGTCGCAAAGAGTCGGACATGACTGAGCAACTGAACTGAACTGAACTGAAATCAGGATGAAGTGCTCATGAGGGATTCAATCACTTTAGGAAGTTATGAGCTTTGCTTCTTTTTTGTTGTTGTTGTTGAGGTACAGTCACTTTTCTCTGTTGTGTTGGTGTTTGCTCTACAACGAAGTGAATCAGCTGTATGTATACATATATCTCCTCCCGCTCCTACCTCCTGCTCCATTGCCCATTCAACCCCTGCAGATCATCACAGAACTCTGAGCTGAGCTCCCTGTGCTAAACAGCAGCTTCCCACTAGCTGTCTATTTTACATATGGTAATGTATGTAGGTCAATCCTAACCTCCTAATTCATCCCATCCTTCTTCCCCCCTCCCTGTCTTCATATCTGTTCTCTACATCTTTGTCTCTATTCCTGCCCTGCAAATAGGTTCATCTATACCATTTTTCTACATTCTACACATATGCATTAATATCTGTATTTTCTCTTTCTGACTTACTTCACTCTGTATGACAGACTCTAGGTCCATCCACATGTCTACAAATGACCCGATTTTATTCCTTTTTATGGCTGAGTATTATTCCATTGTATATATGTACCACATCTTCATCCATTCCTCTGTCCATGGACCTTTAGGTTGCTTCTCTATCCTGGCTATTCTAAATAGTGCTTCAATGAGCACTGGGGTTAGAACTGGGGTATGAAAGCATTCTTTCTCCTCCTTGGGCAATGGGGATGTAAGTGAGCTCCCAGATGTTTCAGATTAAGGATAAATTGAACTATATTTACATGAGAGTGGCAACAATGACTCTGATTTTCATTTTATTCCACCTGGACCTAGATAAAGGTCTCCTCCAGAAGCAAAATACAAAGGAATTACATTGGACTAAAAACAACTGCACGTACACACAGCTGGGGCAAATTGTGAGCAAAACCCAACGACAACAGAAACCTAACTGCCACTTCAGAGGTGTCAGGAGCGAAACCAAGCTCCACATGCACCACCAAGCAGGTGGGAAGACCACCCAAGCCACCCTCAGGCCCAGCCCTTGGACCCATTCCTGCCCTCATTCTATTTAAGGGACTCTGTCTCCTTGGGGAGCAAGCAAAGGTATCCATTACTTGTTTTCCCTCCTGATGTAGCACAAGGTCCAGTAAAGCCTTGCTAGAGTTTCTCACCTGGTTTCTTATCCATGTCTGTGGCTTAAGAAGTCCCAGAACCCTGGTCAGTAACATAAGGTGATGAGAGCAAAGCTGAATTAGCCTGGGGACCATATTAGATTTACTGTGGGGACTGAAACATACACATTACTAAAAAGAAAAAAAAACAACCTCTCTGAAGAATTAGATTCATCCTGGCTATTGTAGGTCTCAGGTGTCTAAATCTGATATGATCTATGATGTGGGATATTGACTATCATATTTTCACACGTTTTGGCATTACAATTCCCTTTTTACTAATCTAGGATAAAGGTGGCTTATGGAATCAAGATATTGCCTAAGACAACTTATTATGGGCCCATGGGACCCTGGTAAGAATCTTAAAAGAGTAGTACAATTCCTGTTTGGGGAACATAAAGTTTGAATCAGTATAAAAATATCTAAATAGATATAAAATTAAAATTTTACACAAATTCAGTTTATGTAAATTCAGACCAATTTCCTTCTTGTAAGAATTCTCAGGGGGCTTACATTTCTCCTGTGCTAAGTAATGAGTAAATCCAAGAGAAGGTAGAATTTCCCTTCTATTTTGGTGTTATTCAGTTACTAGGTGGCCTGATGCCTTGCGACCCCATGGACTGCAGCATGCAAAGCTTCCCTGGCCTTCATTATTGCCTGGAGTTTGCTCATGTCCACTGTTTTGATGATGCAATCTAACTATCTCATCCACTGTTGCCCCTTCTCTTCTTGCCCTCAATTTTTCCCAGCATCAGAGATTTTTCTAATGAGTCAGCTTTTTGTATCAGGTATCCAAAGTTTTGAAGCTTCAGCCTCAGTCCTTCCAATGAATATTCAATGCTGATTTCCTTTAGGGTTGACTAGTTTGATCTTGCTGTCCAAGGGATCCTCAAGAGTCTTGTCCAACACAACAATTCTATTTATTTCATCTCAAAAAAATTATTCAAGAGACATCTTATCAAATGAGATTCCCCTGAGGACTCTTTAAGAAACATCAGTCTAAATACTAAAAATGTTAATAATTACACCATGAGATATAACTTTATTATATTTCAAAGAAGGTGAGTTTTAGTTTTTATTTATAATCTCAATTTTTAAATAAAGAAGTCTTGTTTAACTCGGTAACTGAAGAAAGATAAAAGGGCAAACTTTACGAATGTCATTAAAAGTGCAACAGGATGGATTTTTTTAAAAAATAAAAATTGCAGAACACTAATCATCTCGAAACTTAAGAACATTTTTCATGGTGACCATTGTTGACACTGTATCAGATGTGCTTTGAAACAAAACAGAATAAACCTACTGCTATTCTCCTTTAAAAAATTAAAAACAAAAGGACTAAGAAATATAGGTGTGAAAAAGGGGTAAAATTTTCTGCTTTATTGCTAATCACAGGATTCTGAAACATAAAATATTCCATAATTTCTGCTTCATCTTACTGGGTCTGATGATTGCTTAGCTGATGTCAAGCAGATGAGTTTGGTTGTTTTCCTGTTTATCTCACTATATACTCCATCTTGGGGCTTCAAGAGATTCAAGCAATAGTGTGTGTGCTAAGTCGCTTCAGTTGTGTCCAACTCTTTGCAACCCCATGGACTGTAGCCCACCAGGCTGCTCTGTCCACAGGATTCTCCAGGCAAGAATAATGGAGTGGGTTGCCATGCCCTCCTCCAGGGGATCTTCCCAACCCAGGGATCAAACCTGAGTCTCTTATGTCTCCTGCATCAGCAGGTGGGTTCTTTACCCACTAGCGCCACCTGTGAAGCCCCAAGCAATGCAGGCCAGTAAAAAGCAAGCTAAGAGAGGCTGGATTTAGGAAGTTGGCAGCAGTTGCTTGAACAAGACCCTTAGCAGAGCTTGTAATAAGATAAGATAATGATAAGATACCTCTAAAGTCAATAAAAGCTAATTGAATTTACTCAGAATTGTTGTCACTTATAAATAATTTTCAATTAATGAATACCCTTAAATGCTGACCATATTAAACAATAATAAGGACCACTTTGATGGATTTATGTCAGTTGATAATTGGCTAATTCTTATTTCATTTGATTATCTGACAGCTCAATGTGGGCATGTGAAAAAAATTATATATATGTGTGTGTATGTGTGTGTGTGTGTGTATGTGTATATATATATATATGTATAAGTTTTTTCATCTTCTTTTCCATTATGGTTTATTATAGGATATTGAGTAGAGTTCCCTATGCTATACAGTAGAACCTTGTTTTTTTTGTGTGTGTGGTTATTTATTTTTTTAATTTTAAAAATTTAAAATTAATTTTATTGGTATATAGTTGATTCTGTTTGTAATTGGGTGCTGGAGTTATAAAAAATGATTGCAGCTAATCTGACTACACTTTTATTTGACTAATACACAGCACTTTTGAACAACTCTAAAATTTAGGGACACACGGTTGTAAATCCAGGCAGCTAAGCCATGCTGGTTTTCATTAGACTTCCATTTAATTTTCTAATTAATCTCAGAAAACATTAATTAATTTTGTCTTTTCCACAGTTGGCCTGGCACCCTTGGGCCTGAAACACCACAAATACCGCTGGCCTCGAGCAGGAGAAGCAGTAATCAACATTTCTAATTCGTTTGAGCCATCCAGTGGCTTCTCCCTCACCTCTTTCTCCCATAGGTACTTTAATAATCATTTAACCCTTTGGTTTTAGACTTTCTATGAACACATAAATGAAAGGAAGAATAAATACCGTGGGTCAAAGGGAAATAACTGGACAGATAGCATGCAAAGAGAACTTTTTACGTTGAGACAGAGTTGAAGTCTCTGCTGTAGAAACACTCATCCCATTCCAGAAGTAACGTATATGCATGTGTGCACGCTCGGTTGCTTCAGTCGTGTCCGACTCTTTGTGACCTCATGGACTGTAGCCCACCAGGCTCCTCTGTCCATGGGATTGTCCAGGCGAGAATACTGGAGCGAGTTGCCATGTCCTTCTCCAGGGGATCTTCCTGACCCAGGGATTGAACCCACATCTCTTGCACTGCAGGCAGATTCTTTATGGCTGAGCCACCAGGGAAGCCCAGAAGCGATGGAAGCTAATGCCATTTTGAGGCTGGTATTACCTTGTCATCTGCCCAGGATTTCCTGCCTGACCATTTTAAAAATTTTACTGAATCACAGTTGATTTAAAATGTGTGTTAATTTCTACGATACAGCAAAGTTACTCAGTTATACACACACACACACATATTATTTTTCATATCTTTTCCATTATGGTTTATCACAAGATACCAAGTATAGTTTTCTGTGTTATACAGTATGCTGTTGTTGTTTATCCATTCCGTATATAATGATTTGTATTTGCTA
Source organism: Redunca redunca (assembly GCA_006410935.1). Taxonomy (NCBI): domain Eukaryota; kingdom Metazoa; phylum Chordata; class Mammalia; order Artiodactyla; family Bovidae; genus Redunca; species Redunca redunca. Next base: position 393,276 of record SJYQ01000953.1, read on the forward strand.
ATCCCTACCTTCCACCCTATGCCTCCCCCTAATCTTGGCAGATACAAGTCTGTTCTCTCTGTCTGTGAGTCTGGTTTGTAGATAAGTTCTTTTGTATTCCTTTGTGTTATATTTTAGATTCTGCCTGTAAGTAGTGCTGTGCTGTGCTCAGGCGCTTCATTCATGTCCAGCCCTACAGACTATCCCACCAGGCTCCTTTGTCCATGGGATTCTCCAGGCAAGAATACTGGAGTGGGTTGCCATGCCCTCCTCCAGGGGATCTTCCCAAACCAGGGATCGAACCTGTGTCTCCTGCATCTCCTGCATTGGAGGCAGATTCTTTACCGCTGAGACACTAAGGAAGACCATGTAAGTGATTATCAGTGATTTCTCTGTCTGACTTAACTTCACTTAGTATGATCATCTCTAGGTCTTTCCATGTTTACTAGCTTCCAGTACATGGAATATTTTACTGGAGACCAAGAAGTTTTAGGAATCTACCCTCTCCTTTTTAAGGAAAATTGGACATAAAACAGGAATATTAGGAAAAAAATGTTTATTTCTTTGGCTGAGAGGTTTCAGGGCTCAGCTGAATTAGTGAAAAACAATGACTTGTCAGGCTTGATGGCTTCCCCACCTCTGAACTTCTGAGGTTGTACCTAAAAATGAAAATGTATTTTGCGGGGGACTTCCCTGGTATTCTAGTGGGTAAGAACCCACCTGTCAAAGCAGGGGACATGGGTTTGATCCCTGCTTCAGGACGACTCCTCAAGGCACAGAGCAACTAAACCTGTGCCCCACAACTACCGAAGTCCACGCCCTAGATCCCCTGCTCTGCCACAAGAGAAGCCACTGACATGAGAAGCCCGCGCACCACAGTGAAAAGTAGCCCCTGCTCACCATCGCTAGCGAAAGCCTGCACACAGCAATGCAGATCCAGCCCAGCAAAAAATAAAATCACAAATCTTTATTTAAAAAATGTACATTTTCTTAGCTAGTTTGATGTTATCTTCAAAATGGAATGAAAGAGTTATATATTCATCTACTAACCATTCAGCACAAAATGTGGCATCAAGTGCTTTTTGTATCTCATTCAACAAAAGCAGTGAGAACGTTTGGAGTGAGCGGGAAGTTATTTCCTGTGGGTGGGATAGTGAAGGGAGAAATCACACAGAGGAACAGGTAAGGTCCTCCACGGGCAAAGAACATCCCGATAAGCTCTGAACAAATTCACTCAGTTTATAAGGCCGTGAGCTTGTATAGAATCATTGTGACCACACAGGTTAGCCACACCTGATTGTCCTACTTGGCTCAGGTTGTACAGAAGACAGCCCTGTGTAATCCACTTTGCTTAATAGTTTCCCCGGAGAGAGAAAGAGAGCCAGAAAAACTCTTTCTACTAGGTACTGACTGTGCTGAGAAACGCCCCAGGCATTGAGCCATAAAGAAGTTCCAGAGGACTTTGTAAGATGCTTGGCAAGAAAAGCAGGTCTGAGATGAGGGCCAATTCCAGTTCAGAACATGAGAGGGAGTATCCTCTTGGCCGGCTTTCTCTCCCCTCCTCTACATCCTCCGTCATGTCTACTTGGTTAATCCACAAAGAGGGCACTTCACCTATCAGATGGTTTTAAGGATCTGACATTACTGAAATGATGTCAGTAGAGATTTATTTGAAATTATAATACTATTCAGAACATATAGAGTATGTCAAATACTATCTTGTCCAAAATGTATAAAATGGACTTAGAATCTTTTTTTTTTTCCTGCAGAAGCTTAGCTCTTTCATGAAGTCATGAATATTTAGTTTTCAAGTGGGAAATTCACACCATTACATGGAAAATAGATTCCTCTTAGGAGATCCTGGCTTAAGTATTCAAAGGGCTTTCAGGCTTTGGAGGTGAAAAAGATACAGTTTTTCTTGCCACTGACATAGTGTACAGTCACCCGGTTATCTTTTCCTTTCAGTCCTACACAGTAAGAGGTATTTCACTGTCAAGCAGCGAAACTCTATCAGGGAAGCCTTCACAAAAAAACTGGTAGAAACACAGTCTGACAACATCCGCCAATGACATCTTCTCAGCGATCCTGTCTCCCTCCCTATTTTTTTTTTTTCTTAAGGAGTAGAGTAAAATTATTTTGTGCAATCAAAAGTGACCTCATCCTTATATTTATTTGATGTGATTCATGCAAGAATCATGGCTAGAGGCATTGAAGTCTACTTCTGACCACTAGGATGGTAGACAGGGAATTTTGATTTGTTTCTTGTCTTCACAATTTATATCTTGTGTGAAATAAATTTAAGCAAATCACCTGATCTCTTCTTGTCTGAGCTTCCTCGGGAATAACATGAGGGAAGCATTATTCATTCTACTTTCACCTTTAGAAAATTGGTAGGTAATGTACATAGTACATGGGTGTGAGGTGTGTGAGGGTACATATTTGTATAAATTAGTGTGTGGTTATATGCTGTTGTGGGGAGCAAGGAAATAGGACACCTAAATCATATGTCAAGATGCAATGGTTCATATGATTATTGTTTTATTGTATTATTGAGTAGGTTTTTAAAAATGAGGGGCTTCTCAGGTGGTGCAGTGGTAAATAATCTGCCTGCCAGTGTAGGAGATGTTAGAGATGTGGCTGCGATCCCTGGGTTGGGAAGATCCCTTGAAGCAGGAAATGGCAACTCGCTCCAGTATTCTTCCCTGGAAAATTCCAAGGGCAGAGGAGACTTGCAGGCTATAGTCCATAAGGTTGCAAAGAGTCAGACAGGACTGAGCAACTGAGCATGCGTGCATGCATAAAAAGGAAATGCCATTTGACATAGACAATACATTTTCTCAATTTAGACAAAGTTAGAGAGCTTAGGAAACTCCGTGGACAGAGGAGCCTGGCAAGCTACAGTCCATGGGGTTGCAAAGAATCAGACATGACTGGGCACACATAAAGAGGCTTTGCTTACCTTAGAAGGTTCATGTTTGAAAGGATTTTCTTTCTTTTTGTCTGTACCTCGAAGCACGTGGAACTTCCCTGACCAGGGATCGAACCCCTGCCTTCTTCAGTGGAAGCGTGGAGTCTTAACCACTGGACCGACCACCAGGGTTGGAAGTTCCAATGCTTGGAAGTTTTGAAGTCATTGATTAAAAAAAAAAAAATTATTCACTGAGTCTACATTTTGTCAATACTTAAAGCCCTTTAACATTTTATAAAATTTATATATATATATTTTTTATTTTAATTGTAGAATCAATTACACTTTTAGAATTGTAAGCAAAATATCTTACTTTAAGGTCTTTGATTGCCATTGTTGTAAATGTAAGGAAACAGGTCTCTCGAGCTTCTGAGATTTGACCTAAGAACCAGCAGCAGAGCTGCAACAGGGAAGCCACGATGCCTTTGACAATGTTTTGAGAAAACCTCTTTCCTGTTGTTTTCTCTATTCAGGAGTTTTCCACTTTATCCTCATTAGTTATGATCAACAGCTAGGAAACACATCTAATCATTCCCCTGGTTTCCGTTCTCCAGACTAAGCTTCCCTGCTTCCTTAGCCTGAAAGTGTGTAGATGTCTAATTTTTCATTTTTTTCCCTCTAAGATTCCTCTGTTGAATCTGGAGCTTCCTGAAACGGGTTACTGAGTGCCGTGGTGTGCTCAGTCACTTCAGTCATGTTCAGCTCTTTTCGACCTATGGACTGTAGCTCGCCAAGCTCTTCTGTCCATGGGATTTTCCAGGCAAGAACATTAGATTGGGTTTCCGTGTCCTCCTCCAGGGGATCTTCCCAATCCAGGAACTGAACCCACATCTCCGGTGTCTCCTGCATTGCAGGCAGGTTCTTTACCCACTGGGCCAACTGGGAAGCCCATTAGCACACTAAGCCCCTCCACCCTCCGCCCCCCACCCCTGCAAACCTTGTTCCCATTAGCTCACGGTACCAGAATGTGGAGAAGCAAACCTCTAGATCTGTCTCCTGACTACCTTCATAAGGCATGCAACTGGTCTGTTATCAACTGCACACAGGCCTCTTGAATGCGTGGTTTCTCCAGCCCTGCAGAGTCCCTTAAACTGCTGCTGTAAGCGACATATGCAGTAAGCAAGGGCACCAGCATAAAGACAAATGCTAATTGAACAGTGTCTGAGCAGCATGTCACGTACTCCTATCAAGCACAGGATATGAAGTAAATGAAGAACAGAACCAGGAGAAATCATGTGCTAGAGCAGGACAGGTAGGCATTGTGAGTGGGCTGTGCCATAGTGTCCTGTGAACTAGCAGGAAGCCAAGAGATGCACTCCATAGCATGTTTCTATCTAGAAATGGGAAGAATGGGGTTTGACAGGAAAACATTCTATCCCTAAGTAAAAACGCAGCATGGTTCACAGACTCTGAATGCACATTTATGGCATAAAAGAACTTCAATTTTGTTTTCATAAAGCAAAAATCTCAAGTCTTTGTGATTGAGTTTCCCATTAACTGGCACCTTATTTGCTTAAAACTTAAACATTGTCAGTTTGAGAAGAAATCCACTGTGATATATAGATATCCTCATTTAAATTCTAGGGTTTCTTCTTTTGATCCTTGGTAAAATTTTTCTCCAAGAAATATAAATAATATATATTATATATATATATAATATATATTTAAAAATATGAACCATTAGAATGAACTAGGTAATCAAGAGAGATTTAAGTTTTGGTGGACGTTGCTTTTTTTTAAGTTCTTTGAAGACTGTAGCAGAATAAAGAGGTTACCAAAAGCTGCTATTTTTAATGTGAGAAATAAAATGTTGTATTTAGATGTAAATTCCACCTGAAATAAGAGAAGTCACCGAGACAGGGTAAGAGTGAGAGTCATCCTGAGAGTCCAGAGAATGGCAGGGTTTTTCTGCCACAAATAACTGAATGATCAGAAGATCAGCGCTGTGTCCAACACCCCTGCTTCCTCTGAGAAGAGAATTCAATCCTCACCCAGTGATCAGCGACCAGGGACAGAGGGAATTTGTCCAGGTGCTCCATTGAGGCTAAGTGAATTCAAAGTAGTCCCTCCTCTTGCTCAAGGAAAAGCATGAAAGTGGGCATAATGCAAAGAAAGTTCTCCCTTTGTTCAGGGAAGTTCAGAGTGAAAGTGTTAGTCATTCAGTCATGTCCAGTTCTTTGTGACCCTATGGACTGTAGCCCGCCAGGCTCCTCAGTCCATGGGATTCTCTAGGCAAGAATACTGTAGTGGGTTGCCATTCCTTTCTCCAGTTGATCTTCCCCACCCAGGGAATGAACCGCCTCTCCTGCATTGCAGGCAGATTCTTTGCCACCTGAGCCAAGGAAGTATAAGGATTAATGTAAAATGAGAATGAGAAAATGAACAGTTTAAGTGATTGCTAATATTCAGGTAGAAGGAGTAAAGATAAGGAAGGCTCCGCGAGGAAACAGGAAATCTTAAGAGGCAAAAAGGATGCAATTAAACAGAGGAGACATGTTAAGTAAACATAATATAAATGTCCATTATCTATTCTATGCAAACTTTTAGTAATGTAAGATAAGAGGCTACCATTAGTAAGTAATATATTAGTGATATTTCTCATTAACATTTTCATTATTATAATTTATGTTTACTGTACTCTGTTCTTACTGATAAGTCACATCAAACCAGGTTATTCTGTGGTGGCAAACAACCTGCACTTCTTCCTGCCTTAAAACAAAGACATTTCATTTCTTGCTCACAGTATGCTTGCTCACAGGTCTCCTAGTTCTGGGACTCTGGGTGATGAAATGGCTACCATCTCATCTGGCAGAGTCCAGAAATATGTTTCAACTGCATTTCAATGCTCTAGCCCCCAAGGGCCTGGCAATGTCCCTTCCACTCACCACTCACTTGTCATATGGCCCTACCCAACTCTACAGGAATGAAAAGAGCATAAAGCCCTCATCCTCTCCTCTCTCAAAGGGAGCCAACCTAATAGCTCCATCTGGTTTAGTGCTTGGAGCCCAACACCCACCCTTTTCCATGGAAGGAAGAGACTACCTTCTCAGTTTTCCTCCCTGGCCATCTCTGAAAAGGGCATTTGAGAAGCTACTCTCCTTGGAGCTAAACTGGTCTCTCAGAGAGGTTTCTACCCAAAGGATGGTGGGAGATAGTGGGCCATTTTACGTTTTGACTAAATTACAGATTTTTAAAGTCAGGCTTCTGATTTGTTTGAACTTAAATTTCCTTACAATACGATAGATTTCTTATGTGATACTTTGATTCCAATGACTCCACAGCTATACTCATAGTTCTTCTCTGATGCTGCTGCTAAGTTGCTTCAGTTGTGTCCGACTCTGTGTGACCCCATAGACAGCAGCCCACCAGGCTCCCCCGTCCTTGGGATTCTCCAGGCAAGAACACTGGAGTGGGTTGCCATTGCCTTCTCCAATGCATGAAATGAAAAGTGAAAGTGAAGTCGCTCAGTTGTGTCCGACTCCTAGAGACCCCATGGACTGCAGCCTACCAGGTTCCTCCACCCATGGGATTTTCCAGGTAAGAGTACTGGAGTGGGGTGCCATTGCCTTCTCCAAGTTCTTCTCTAGACCCATTTAATGATCTACTCTTCTCTTTCCTTTATACAATGCTGTCATTATCTACCTAATTGTTAGAGCCATGAACGTGTCTTTCAGAATCACATTTTAATAGCTTTTTCCCCACTGAAATATTTCGTCCAGTTGATCAGATTTGCTGGGTATCAAAGACTAACAGTGTCTACACTCTGAAATACCTTAAAACATTAGGTATTTTAACCAAAGAATTAGAAGTCATGCCCTTGGTTTTATCCTTGCTGCAAGTCTAAGAGACCCTCCTGCTCAAGACCTCCTCAGTTTTATTTTTTATTCCCTGGGCACAGAGAGCAACTTCTCCTTTTACTCTTGACAAACCCTGCTTCCCTGGTATCCATTTATTCTCTTTCACTCTTGGTTTCAAATTGACCAGCTCTTTTGTATTCATCTCTTTCTTGTGGTAGCCCATTAAATACAGCTGATAGTAAGGAACGTGTGCTGCCAGTATCTCACACTGGAACTAAAATCCATGATCACATATCTTTTTTCAAGACAGTAGACGAACCAGTTTCACCAACTATTTTCCATAGGTAACATGAATCTCCCTCTTCCAGCCTCTGCCAGTTCCCTTTGCCAAATAGTACCAATAATTGCCACACTTCATCTGTGGAAGACACAGTTCTAAACATTTCCCTTGCCTGCATACATGCTCCATCCCTTCAGTCTTGTCCGACTCTTTGGACCCTACAGACTGTATCCCACCAGGCTCCTCTGTCCATGGGATTCTCCAGGCAAGAATATTAGAGCGTGTTGCCATTTCCTCCTCCAGGGGATCTTTCTGACCCAGGGATAAAATCCTTGTCTCCTGTGTCTCCTGCATTTCAGGCAGATTCTTTACCCACTGAGCCACCCAGGAAGCCCAAACATTTCCCTTCCCTGGTGACAAATTGGTAAAGAATTCACCTGTCAGTGGTGCATACTAGGGCTCCATTGTTGGGTTGGGAAGATCCCCTGGAGAAGGAAATGGTAACCAACTCCAGTATTCTTGTCGGGGAAAACTCCATGGACAGAGGAGCCACGGGGTTGCAAAAAAGTCAGATAGTACTTAAAGTTAGCAATTAAACAACAATTCTATTTAATATTTACTAGCTTCTTTATGTAACTATTGCTTAACCATTAAGGAAATCAGCCCTTAGTTTAAATCAGTCATCTAAAGTTACATACTAGTAAGATCACCCACACTCAGGGCTGCATAACATGCTTTCATTTGAATAAACCATGATTTTCCTTTTCTCTGTGGATGGTCATTTGAATTTTTCTAACTTTCTTTGTAGACAATAGAGTTTTTCTAAGATATGCAATGAAAAGCAAAATCTCTGGGTCATACAGCATCTGTTCTACATGGTGAAGTATCACGTAACTGTTGGAATGAGGAATATGTCTATATAGGAACATGCCTGTATTTTTCACCTTTATATCCACAGGTGAAAAATGCAAGATCAAGAAAAGTATGTGGTATGCTACTATTCCGTTAAGAAGAGTAAGAAGTATGTCAGAGGCAAGAGTAGGTCATTGACCAAATACGCTCCCTGCAGTGGGTGATCAGAGAGTAGAATTTTCACGGCCACTAAAGCGGTGTCTGTGCTTAACAGCACTCCTTGTACGTGGAGATACAAGGTCTCACTTCTCAATCACGGTGACGCCAGAGCACCAGCTTTCAAACTGTGAACTATCACGCCCCAGACAAGGCTTCATAATGTATTGTGTGATGTGGAAAGGAGAAGAGGGGGTTTGGAAAAAGATTATATGACAGGCTCCTTCATTACGCAGTAGGCTGGGGAACACTTTCTCTGTTCTAGATATTAATAAGATACAGCTTTTGTGGTCCCAATAGGAGATAAAATGATAGAGGTCTGCAATTAGCACCAAGGTAGGGATGAGGGAGTGATGTAAATGTCGTCTGGCCGGCAGCTTGCGCAGGAGATCAGTTTCTGACCGACAATAGCAGGAGTTCAGATTCAGGAGGTTCATGGAAGATAGCGTGGAGGATGCTGGTAGCTCTAGGATCAAGACCTGCCACGGGCCAGTTACGAGGCGATTACCTGGGAAACCCGGAAGGCCCTCGTGGAGGATTCTGGGGAGCCGACCTTGTGGCCCCTGAAGCGCATGCGCCAGGATTCCCGCCCCCGACACATCAGCGGTGCCGTCTTAACTATGCCGCGTGTAGATCCTTATCTTGGGTTTCCAGCCTGGGTGGCCGGAGGCGCTGTTCCAACAGGGTGTTGGTTCTGCAGTTGTGTGTTATTACTTCACTGCATTGCCCCAGAGGAGACTCAGGCAACGGTTAGAAGGGCTGGGGAGGAAAGCTCAGACTTGCTAGTAGTTCAGGGCGGAGCTTCCCTTCTTCCTGTTTTGAGTTTCTGTTTTGCTTGCTGGACACGCACATTAATATTAATGCTGAGCACACCCAGGGTCATTCATACCTTGCTGCTTGAGAAATGCTTGGGCTTTGGGCAGGGTTCCTGGGTGGCACGGAGGGACGGTCTCTGCCGGGTGTTTCTAAGTCCTTCAGTTGTGTCCATATCTTTGCAACCCCTTGGATATAGCCTGCCAGGCTCCTCTCCATGGGATTCTCCAGGCAAGAATACTAAACTGGGTTGCCATTCCTCCTCCAGGGGTCTTCCCTACCTAGGGATGGAACCCATGTCTCCTGCATTGGCAGGCGGGTTCTTCACCACTGAGGACAAAAAATTTTTGCTGAACCAAACTTTCTCACTCCTGAACTTCCTCTTAGGCCAGAAGTGATGTCCTTCCTTGTAAAATCCAGCTTCCACAGCGACTCTGCTAGGTCACTTTAACTAGAGTCACCGCCCCCACGCTCCAGGTCAGATCAGTTTGCCCACTCACCACCATTCACCAGGTGGTGGCTCATGCTGGAGTGCCTTCAGTGAGAATCCTATAGGCTTTTTCAGCCAGAATCCCCCTTACCACTGATGCTTCTGTAGTAATGTTTTCATCCATTGACCGCCAACTTGCTCCTTGGCAAGTGTTAAGTGTTTGTCTTCAGGAAACCATTATAGAGGCAGCTGTGCACCCCAGGCAGCCATTTTAGCTCCCCAGAGTTTTTGTGGGAATACTTTACTTTCTAAAAGTTCAGTTCAGTTCAGTCACTCAGTCGTGTCTGACTCTTTGCGACCCCATGAGTCGCAGCACACCAGGCCTCCCTGTCCATCACCAGCTCCCGGAGTTCACTCAGACTCATGCCCATCGAGTCGGTGATGCCATCCAGCCATCTCATCCTCTGTTGTCCTTTTCTCCTCCTGCCCCCAGTCCTTCCCAGCATCACAGTCTTTTCCAGTGAGTCACCTCTTCGCATGAGGTGGCCAAAGTACTGGAGTTTCAGCTTCAGCATCATTTCCTCCAAAGAAATCCCAGGGCTGATCTCCTTCAGAATGGACTGGTTGGATCTCTTTGCAGTCCAAGGGACTCTCAAGAGTCTTCTCCAACACCACAGTTCAAACGCATCAATTGTTCAGCGCTCAGCCTTCTTCACAGTCCAACTCTCACATCCATACATAACCACAGGAAACCTTAGTCGGCAAAGTAATGTCTCTGCTTTTGAATATGCTGTCTAGGTTGGTCATAACTTTTCTTCCAAGGGGTAAGCGTCTTTTAATTTCATGGCTGCAGTCACCATCTGCAGTGATTTTGGAGCCCCCAAAAATAAAGTCTGACACTGTTTCCACTGGTTCCCCATCGATTTCCCATGAAGTGATGGGACTGGATGCCATGATCTTCCTTTTCTGAATGTTGAGCTTTAAGCCAACTTTTTCACTCTCACTTTCTAGAAAGGAAAACCTAATTCCATCACAATGCTCCTGTAAGTGTGGTAACTCACCCACTTGAATAATGGCTTTCTTACCATGCTTTTAGAAATATTATTTAACTTTTTTTTTTCTTTTAATAGTCAGATGGCAGGGTTTTGCTTTCATGATACTGATGACTGCTTTGAGTGCAGGCCAGTTGCTCTCTTCTGATAGGCAGCAAGTGGAGCTTGATTAAAAAACGAAAAAGGATTATAGTTGATTTAAAATATTGTTTTAGTTTCAGGTGTGCTGCAGGTTGATTCAGTTATGCATGTACATTCATTCTTTTTCAGATTATTCATTCAGATTCATTTATTTTCTCATGTAGATTATCAGGGAATATTGAGTTCCCTGTGCTGTGCAGTGGGCCCTTTCTGGCTGGCTGTCTTGTGTGTGTGTATGTTACTCTCAAGCTCCTTGTTTATCCATCTCCCCCTCCCCACCAGGTTTGGTAACCATAGATTTGTTTTCAGTATTGGTGGGTCTGTTTCTGTTTTACAGCTAAGTTCATTTGTATCATTTTAAAAATTAGATTCCCTTTGTAAGTGAAAAAAAATACATTTATTAAATTATAGTTTATCTTTTAGGTTGTAAAAAATGGCAAGGAGTATGAGTACATATATAAAAGGAGTATGAGTATAGTGACTTCCCAGGTAGTTCAGTGATTAAGACTTCACCTTCCAATGCAGGGGATTTGATCCCTGGTCAGGGAGCTAAGATCCCACATGCCTCTTGACCAAAAAACCAAAATATAAAACAGAAATAATATTGTAAACTCAATAAAACTTTAAAAATCTTAAAAGTAGTATAAATAAATATATATATATGCATACGTACAATACTCTGTCATGTGTGCATATATATACTTCATATACATTGCATATATAAGGAAATATATGTGTTTGCTTATATTAAACATGTATTTATCTGTATGTTAAAAAGTATATAATGAAAATATCAGGATAAATTAAATTCTTTAAAAATTCGCTTTCCTGAAAGGGAAAGAAGGAGGGAGCAGTGAGATGAGGAAAAGACGCTGAAATTGACGTCTGTCTACAGTAGAATGTAGGGATTTACTTCATTTCTTTCTCCATGTGTGTAGCCAGTTGTCCTAGAAATGTTCATCCTTATCCAACTGATTTACCGTGTCCTCTATCAGGTTTATATATATTGTGAGTCTGTTTCTGAGTATTACAGTTTTTTTCTCCATTACACTGTCTGTTTCTCCCTGCATCACCAATATTCTATTCCATTTGCTATAGAATATTGCTGTATAAAATAGATCTTGTTTTCTGGTAGGGAAGATTCCCCAACTTGGTCTTCTTTTAAGTTGCTTTTGATGTTTCTCTGACTATTGTGCCTCCATACAAATCTGTCCATTGGTACACCAATTTTCTTTTGATCTGTGTCTAATATGCTGTTTCACTCATCCATTAAGTGTTTAAATTTAATGAAATTTTTTTATATGTTGAAGTTCTTTGGTTTCTTTTCAGATATGTTTAATTTTTAACACTGCATTTCTCTCTCAAATTTGGAACCTGTCTTAATTTTCTTTCCTTTATTACTTTAATGTTTATTTATTTGGCTGCACCGGGTCTTAGTTGCACTTTGTGGGATCATAGCTCCTTGACCAAGGGTCAAACCCAGGAGCGCAGAGTCTCGGCCACTGGACTGCCAACGACGTCCATCCTTTATTATTTTAAACATTATTATTTTAGAATTCATGTCCAATCGTTTTATAATCTGAACTTCTTGAGAGGGGGGCTTCTGTATTTCCTGGTTCTGTTAAAATCTGGGATGAATTTCCACGTTAAGTTCTCAATTTAGGGTTTTCTTGACCTTTGATGTAGTCCACATCCAAGGGAGGATAGTATTACAGTTATGAATGTTTAGAGAACATTTTTATTTTTTCAGGCAGAGTCCATGACTTACTATACTGTAGTAAGATCACCAAAAGGAGCATCTCATGCCTGGAGAACGCCTACTCAACAGCCAGGGTAATTCCCATATCCATGTACATCTGTAGGGAATGTCTGTAGACTTGGGTAGCTACATATCTATCTATTCATCCATCCAGCCATCCATCCAATCTAATCTAATCCGTCCATCCATTTTATCTATCAGTGCATGCATCCATCTGTCCTGTCTGTTTACATCTGTCTATAAAAGCCATATCCACGGTTTTCTTTATCATCGACAGTATTTATAGAATTCCACATTCAAGATATACAAAATCCCTACCTACTAAGCAGGGAAGGAATTATGGAATCATCTGCAGGTGGAATATGATTTATAGAAACAAAGCCCAGGATGGCCCTCCCAGAGACAGAGCTGCAGGTAACCTGGCCATACTCAGGGGGCTGGTCTTCGGAGGAGAAACTCAACAAGGGCCCAGGTGGTGAATTCTGACTAGTATCATGGAATTAATGAAAATATACTGTTTATGATAAGTGATTTTTAAACTTTGTTGTTAACATCGTCCCCTTTTCCACATCAGTAACAACTTTGCCCTCTTTGCCCCAGCAATTTTACTCCAGGATAAAAGTGTTCATCATAGGCACTATTTACAAAGGACATCACCATCATCATTTAATCAATTGATTACATTAAAATTGGCTTATGTTAAATACATCATGTTACAGGTAAAGAATGCATGGGTAAGTGAGGCTGGTTGTATCAAAGCCTGATGATACATGACAAATTAAAACAGAAAATATTACTGCTATTCTTCTTATCATCCAAACAATTCTTTTACCAAAACAAGTAGTTCATTAATGTACTTTTATTATCATTAAAAACTATCTACTTTTTCTCTCTTTTACCTTATTTTATTTCCCTCTATATTAATTGTCTAATGACTCTTCCAAGATCAAAAAATCTTATTAAATACAAATATCAAGAATACACAAGACAAGTGTATTAAGGAGGGAATTAGCCAGATGCCCTAACATGCAGACTTTGTTGGCTACAACATCCCTGTATGCTCTGGAACGCAGAGTTTCAGAACTTCAATAAATATGCCCTGGTCTGGCTGCAGGAAATATCATCCTTTGCACAGTCTCTCTTTTGCTTGAAATGAAAGTGTGTTTTTTCCCCCCCAACTCTGAATCTCATTAAGCATGACCTCTAATACCAGTTTAAAAAGCAAAACCAAACTACAGATAAAGTTGTTCCATGTTTTCTTTCCTTCCCTGGTGTTTGTATCTCAAATCTTATTTATGTTTTGGTATTTTATGCATTTTCTTTTTCCCTCAATTTTTAATTATGTTTCTTACCCCAAAGCAGAACTTCTTACTCCTCCAGTATTTTGATCATTTGTTGCCCTTTGGTTTGTGTGTCATTATTCCACCTGTTCTCAGTGTCGTTGAGTAAATCATGATGAAACTCCTTTCAAAGAAGATAAGGCTAACCAGCAGGTTTGAAATAATTAAAAATCATTGTCAATTTCCCACCACATCTCAGTCCTGTCTTTTCAGTTTTGAGGATTTCCTTATGCTCCTCTGACTCCTGCTATTTATCCAGATTGAAATGGGAATGGGAGCTTTCATTCCCCTTTCCTCTGGCACCAGGCTCCTGCCTGTCTCCTTATACATTTTTCAGCTTCCATTAATATTTATCTCACATCACAGATAGGTACTGGGTAGCAAGAAGGACCAACGAAGCTACTTCAGCCATTGATGTGGCAGAAAACATCTCCTGTGAAGCCCTCGGCTCCTGCGATGCCTTCTCTCCCTGAGTGGCACCCGCTTCCAGCACTCATTAAATCTTAAGACAAGCTTCATCACCTTTCTGGTGCTTTTATGCTGTCCCTTGGACCATTTATTTATTTATTTATTCCATTCTTCTGTGAGAAATGTGAGTGGGTTAAAAATCCAAGTATGACACCAGGAAATAATTACTCCATAGTTGATGCAAATATTACCCTGCTTTACCACATTGGCTCAGGGCTACTATGTACCAGTGGAACAGAAATTGATCTGTGCTGGAGTCCTTCTTGTTCCAATCTCTGGATTAATGTTTTATGGTTCTTTATGAACATGTCCTTTTAGTTCTTTCCCCATTGTCCTAATATGCAGCAGCTGAAAGATCATATAGAGTCACGTTGGGAAAGAAGGCACTGATGTCCTGGTCCCCCAACTGAAGAAGGCACTGCCTTGGTCTCTGGGATGCAAGAACATCTTCAGTTTCTCCAGCATCCTTTGTGGACTTGCTCCAGGGACCTCGTGTTTCTTTTTTTATTAATTTATTTTTTATTGAAGGATAATTGAAAGAGAAAGATAAATACCGTATTGCGTTGGTGATGGACAGGGAGGCCTGGTGTGCTGCGAATCATGGGGTCGCAAAGAGTCGGACACGACTGAGCAACTGAACTGAAATGAATTGAACTGAGCACATATATATGGAATCTAGGAAAATGGTACTGAAGAATTTACTTACAGGGCAGCAATGGAGAAGCAGACCCTGTGTTTCTACTGGGTTCAGAGCCCAGCTGCTGGGTGATGGAGATAGTTATCCCTCTTCCCAGATAAGCTCTAGCAGAGATTCATGACTTGAGGGGGTGGGCAGTGGGTTGGAGACAGAAGGAGAGATTTGGCCCAACCCACCCCATGGTGTTTTATTCTTGCTGTCCTATGTGGTCAGTGTAAATATGCCAGATGCTATTTTCAGAAAACCTCATTTAAGTGTCAGAAAAAGCTCCAAGAGCAGTAACCAGCATCTCAGGAAAAAACCTCTCAGAGTAGTTTTATTTTTTTCCTACTATTAAGAAATGCAGATGAATCCATATTTAGAAAATTTTCTCGTTTCTACACCCCCAGAGAAGTGATAATTATATTTACTAGAAGGTAAGAGAGAATATTCTGAGTTCAGTATCAATGCAATCCTTTCATACACGTTTTCTGTGGCCCGATTGGAACATTTTGATATTTCAGTATCAGGTGAGAAAGTAGTTTAAAGAAAACTTCATTATTTGGTTTTATTAAAGGTACCATGGGTGAAAATTTTAGTTTTTAATTTATTCACTTTATTATATTTATTATTTTTAATCTTTGGCCACAACAGCATGTGAAATCTTAGTTCCTGACCAGAGATTGAACTGGCACCCCCTGTGGTAAAAACCTGGAGTCTTAACCACTGGACTGCCAGGGAAGCCCCTCACTTTATTTTAGTATAAGAAGGAAAAGAGATCAAATAAACAGAAATTTAGGAAAAATTAAGAGGAAGGAATATGAAGGTCAATTTGTATAAATAACGGTAAAGCTACAGGTAGATGTAAATTGTAGAATAAATCAATAATATGAACATATTTTAAATGGGATTGAGGTTTTTGGAGACACCCAATGATTTTCCAGAAATTCTCTGTGAGATTTTGATAAGTGCTAAAAAGAATTTCTTCCAAATGGCTCAGAGATGCTAGAGGTTGTATAACATGATTTGTTTGTTTAAGATTCAGCTAATGGCCCATTTTGGTATCACAAGTTGTATTCATTTAAATTATTATCTTGTGGGAGAAGTAAATACAAAGATGGAAATGGTGGCAAATAATTGGTTTAATTTTTTTTCCAATTTTTTTTAAACAAGTTGAGGTTTTGTTTATATGTGACCTTGATTTCTCTGGAGAATGAATTAGAAACATATGGGGAAATTAATCTAAAGAAGTCACACAAGCCAGTGCTGTGAGAAAAAACTCATGGCAAGAGTGAACACAGAAAAGCAAAGGGGAGTCTCAGACTCGTACATTTCAGACTGATGGTCCTTCTGGAATCATTTTTTTAAAACAAATTTTATTGGAGTATTGTTCTTTTACAATGTTGTGTTAGCTGCTACTGCCCAGCAAAGTGAATCATCTATGTTATACATATATCCCCCCTTTTTGGATTTCTCTCCCATTAGATCATCACAGAGCATTGAGTAGGGGTTCCTGTGCTGTTCAGCGGGTTCTCATTAGGTATCTATTTTATACATAGTGTCATTAGCGTATATGTGCCAATTCCAGTCTCCTAATTCGTCTCATTCTCCTTTTCCCCCTGTGGCATCCATACATTTGTTCTGCATGTCTCTGTGTCTGTTTCTGCTTTTAAGTAAGATCATCGATCAGGTAAATCATCACAGACAAATGACATATTGTACCCGAAAAACATTTAGACTCATCACATAGTGTCTTATGATATTGACATAGGTGAATTAGGACTTAGATAAGTAATTAAATCTGACTAGGTTTTCTACTAAAAGTTCTTCTGTGGGACTCAGTGAAATTATAAAAGCAATACTTAACTAGTGAAAAAGACAGTAGAAAAGTAGAGTTAAAATAGGAATGCACAGAGAATACCGTTAATTAACTTTCTACTGTGCATAGATTTCTCTTTGACAAGTTGAAGTTTATACTATATGTGTTGGCTTTTTTTTTCCCCACAAAAGATTTAATTGGGCTTTAAGCCGTGGAATTCGTTTTGCAAATCTTTCAAATCATAACCAGGGATTAGAAAGCTGGGAAATAAGCCAGTTATTTTTCCATTAGTTTTGAGTTTGCAGGAAGCAGATTCTTCAAACTCATGATCCTGGGTTTCAAACTTGCTCCTGAGTTGTGATCATTAGCGGGGATTTGTATCTACTCAACATAGCTGCTTAGTTCCCTGATAGCAAAGTGGTGAGTATTGCCGTCATCTCCACCTCGTCCCAGCCCCCATCCCTCGTGGATTCTGAGCTGTGTGTGTTCTCAGTTAGTTTCCACAACGGTTTGAGGAGAGAAATATAATTATTAGTCAATTTTACAGATGAGATGGAAGCTTAGGGTGGCTGAGTAGTCGGAAATCACGTATCTAGGAAGTAGAGAGCTGAACTTTACATCCCTGGAGTCTGTTCCAGATCCCATGTGCCCAACTTTAAGCCTCCGTGGTGTGTTCCTCTTATGACCAATGTGGAGTTCAAGTGCAGCCTGGTGCTCTGGAGCAGAGCAGATGTAAACAGCCTGCCTGGGGACTGAACCCACAAACTTGGCATGGTTAGCACAGGACTAAAAGAATTAAGTGAATAAGAGAGGCAGGTTATCCCAAATCCTTTATTATGACTTGATTTTTCTTTTCAGGATAGCCTATGAAAATTAAGAAGGGACATCTATTAAAACATGCACATTTGGTCATTTCAGTTTTCAAAATTATTCTAAAGACTGATACGTACAAGTTGGCATGTGGTTATACTTGTGTTTGTATGGAGGCGGAAATGTATGTGAGTTCATGCCAACAACCCTAAACACAAAGTGTGAACCTCCTCATGGTTGTGCATGGATGCACATACATCTATTTATGTTCTCACATAATTAATGTCTGTAAGCACATGGTGTGTGTATGCATGTGTGTAATGACCAGAATCTTGCCCATCTTGCATTTCAGTGATCCCCCTGGACCTTGTAATTACAACTGTTATCTCTAGAAGTAATTGGCAGGAAAGCCAGATACTTTTAAAATGAGTTTTATTTTGCTTTATTTAAAAAACTTTTTACTGAAATATTTAGTTGATATATAGTGTTCTGTTAGTTTCAGGTATATAGCACAGTGAATCCGTTTTACTCTTTTTCAGATTTTTCCTCACATAGGTTGTTACAGAGTATTGAGTACAGTGCCCTGTGCTATACAGTGGGACCTTATTGGTTATCTATTCATATATGACTGTGTATAGGTGTCAATCCCAATCTCCCAATTTATTCCTCCCTCTGTTACCCACCATAAATTTGTTTTCTACAAGTCTGGATACTTTTGAATGAGAAATTCACTTTTTACACACTTAAAAATACAAAGAACCTTTTATTCTGCAGGCACGTGTGGGGAAACGTGAAGTCCTCATCTCCTGTTGTCTTTAGAGACTTCAGGGGTTTCTGCATAAAGTTCAGAAGATACTAACCCTTGTGTAGTAAAAATATAAAGAAGGTATTTGTGGCTAATGAGGCACCATGGTTTTATTTATGTTTCAGTCAGATTGAAACAGGAACACAGGAGGGTGTCAGAAACAGCTAATACTTCCGAAGGGGATCATGGGGTCCTTCCAGGATCTGTAATTTTTGTCAATGATACTAACTGATGTGGAGCCCGTGTGTGTCAAGGAGAAAAGGGTAAAAGTCATGGTGATTCTTCCCTGAAAAGGAATTGCTTTCTCATCGCCAGCAATTTCTGAATCTAAGTTAGAAAGGAAAAACACACACACACACACACACACACACACACACACTTGCCATGTGCTTATTACCATGTGCCTTGACAGGAAAAACAACAGCATCTTGCCTCCTCAGCTTATTCCTCATCAGTGAACTCTTCCCCAAACAAGACACTCCACATCAGCCATTTGGGCTTCCTCCCGTCCCTGCTGCAAGGAGCTCTCTGTGCAGTTTGTGCTCGCTACAGAGCACGCGGAAGCCAAGAGCAAGAAGCGGGTAATCTGGGCACCCACAGTTGTGATGAGGCATCTTCAGCGGAGCCATCCAAATCAAATATTTGGCTCTTCTGCTTCAGATGCGCTGTCTCATATCGTCACTGTGGTGCTGGCAGGGGAGCCGAGCCCACTCCGGGTGGGGGGCCCGAGGGTGGGGACATGGCGGAGCGCACCCTCCCTCCAGTGTCACGTACCAGCAACATCCCCTGCCCTTGGTTGTCCTGCGTGCCATCTGAGACTGCAGTGCCTCTTGGACACGGGCCAAACTGCATACAACTAAGGAAGACTGGCAGGAAAGCACACCTCCCTGAGGTCAAATTTTCCTTTAGTAACAAACACTTTAAGCACTAGTCCTCGATCCTTCCGTGGTGATCCAGTAGTTAGGACTTCGCCTTTCAGGGCAGGGGTTGCGGGTTCTATCCTTGGTCTTGGAGCTAAGATCACACGTGCCTCGTGGCCCCCAATCCAAAACGTAAAACAGAAACAATATTGTAACAGATTGAGTAAAGACTTTGAAAATAATTCATATCAGAAAGTCTTAAAAAAAAAAAAAAAGTCCTAGTCCTTTTATTACTAGTGTGTTACTATCCTGTGTTACTATCCTTGGTGGTAGTAACATGCTTTTGAAAAGCATCTCAGAATCAACACGACCATTTTCATATACGTTGTTTCATTTGGTTTTAAGACAATCATTAAGGTAAATGTGAGAGAAGAGTTGCTCAGCCAATCAGAGGGTTACTAGCTCCTTCAGGGAACTGGGAAGATAGTCTGGAAATCTGTGTCCACTTCTCATGACCTGGTAGGTTACTTCTCTGCAGTGATTTTTCATTGGGGATAAGTTGACATTTTAGGAGACATGTTACCAGTATGTCTCCTATTTCACAAACTTTTAAAACCAGAAAAACCGCTGTGGATCTTTTCAAAAATCACTAAATGACACTTTAAATTCCAATTTTATTGACACATAATTGATGTACAGTACTGTATTATAAGGTGTGCAGCCTATGAGCTGACTTACGTACATCATGAAATGATCACCACAGTAAGTTTGGTAAACTGTCACCATCTCATATAGATACAAAATTAAGTAGAAAAAATATTTTTTCCTGTGATGAGAACTCAGATTTATTGTCTTTACATCTGTCGTATATAATGTACAGTGCTCTTATTTATATTTATCATGTTGTACCTCACATTTCTAGTACACATTTATCTCATAAATAGCATCTCATACCTTTAGACCACCTTCATCCAATCTTCCCTCCCCCAGTCCACCTCTCTGGTGACCACAAATCCGATCTCTTTTTTTTCTATGAGTTTGTTTGTTTTCAAAATATAATTAACCTACAACACTATGTTAGTTCCTGGTACATAACATAATGATTTGATATTTCTATACATTTCAAAACGATCATTATGGAAATTCTAGTTACCATCTGTCACTATACAAAGATATTACATAATTACTGACTGTATTCCCCACACTGTACATTTCATACTGAGGACTTGTTTATTTCGTAACTGGAAGTTTGTACTTGCAGTCTCCCCCACCTATTTCTCTCCAGCCCCCTCCCCTGCCACATCTGTTTATTCTCTGAATGTATGACTCTACTTATGTTCTGTTGTTTGTTCATTTGTTTTGTTTTCTGGATTCCACATATAAGTGAAATCATACAGTGTTTGTCTTTCTCTGTCTGACTTATTTCACTTAGCATAATGTCCTCTAGGTCTATCCATGTTATAGCAAATGGCAAGATTTCATTCTTTTTATGACTAGTATTCCTTTGTGTGTGTGTGTGTGTGTGTACACATACACATATATGCCATGTCTTCTTTGCTCATTCATCTGTCGATAGCCACTTAGATTGCTACTATATCTTGGCTACTGTAAATAAGGCTGCAATGATATTACGTATGCATATAAAATTCATACAACCAATATAAAAAAAGCAACCTGATTAAAAAGATCTGAATAGATATTTTTCATATGTACATATATCTTTATATCTATTATAGATAAAAATATATCTTTTAAGATTAGTATTTATGTTTTCACCGGATAAATACCCAGGAGTGGAATTGCTGGATTGTACAATAGTTCTGTTTTTAGTTTTCTCATGACTTTCCATAGTGTTTTCCAAAGTGGCTGCGTAAATTCACGTTCCCACTAACAGTGAACAAGCTTCCCTTTTCTTCACAGCCTTACCAACAACTGTGTTGTGTTGTCTTTTTGATAATAACCATGATAACAGGTATAAGATGATATCTCATTGTGATTTCAATTTGCCTCTCCTGATGATTCATGATACCGAGCATCTTTTCATGTGGCTGTTGGCCATCTCTAAGTCTTCTTTGGAAAAATGTCTGTTCACGTCCTCTGTTGGATTTTAATCAGGCTTTTTTTTTTTTTTTTGGTTCCAGTTGTATGAATTCTTTGTGTACTTTGAATATTAACCTTTTATCAGATATATCTTCTCCCATTTAGCAGGCAAACTTTGTGCTTTGTTGATAGTTCCCTTCACCGTGCAGAAGTGTTTGGTTTGCTGTCATCCCATTTGTTTATTTTTGTTTTTGTTTCCTTTGCCTGAGGAGGCATATCTAAAAGACCGTTCCTTAGACCTCTGTCAAAGAGGATACTGCCTATGTTTTCTTCTAGAAATTGTATGGTTTCAGATCTTACATTTAAGTCTTTCAATAATATTAAATAGATGGAATATAGTTTTTTTATGTGTAAAATATTTGTTAAATAATAACAATGTTTTTATCGATATTTATTTTCTTCTGGTTTGGAGGGAAGATTATGTAAACCTAGTTTTTTCATCACATTCCTATGCTGCTTCATTATTCTTGCACCCAGCCTGAATGAACTGGACTAATTTGATCCCATGTCCCCTCTGCTCTTGATTCTCATTTCTATTTTGTTTGTTTTCATGCGTCTACTGGCTCATCCAGAAAACCTGGGCTTCCCTTCTGAACGGTGTCCTAGTGGCTTGCGTTTTGTTTCCCAGAGATACAGTTTCCTATGTGGCCGGCTTCCCTGCAGCTCAGAATTTCACCTGTCCTTAGATTTCCTGTGTCTGGGTTCCACTCACCTGTTGGGACTCATTGCTCCTTTTCAAAGAGCTCCTGGTGCTATGTTTGCATTTTCCTGTTTACTTGTGATCAGTTTTTTTCTGATACGTTGCTCAGTCTGCCAATCCCCAGAAACTCTCCAGGGCCTCCTTCTAGATTCTGTCTACCTAAGATACGTGGTCAGTTTTTAGATCTTCATTCATCTCAAGACTCCTCCAGTCTAGTGTGGGTATCCACAGATGGCAAGCCCAAACATTGCCTAAAATATAATAAATAAGCTAGATTCACAGTACAATAGCTCTTGAAAGGAGGTAGGGTAGTTTTAGACTTGATAAAGTAGGAGAAAGTGAGCCATGGTAAACCCTTAGTTAGATAAATGAGTTGGTGTAAAAAGCATTTAAAAAGAATAATATAGCAGAAATATGAAGGTTGGATTGGGAAACAGAGCCCTGGAGCAGAGATTAATGCAAAGTTGTCTGAGTAAGGGTGAAGGAAATAGCTGGTGGGACTTGGAAGGAAAGGAGACAGTGGTGTATATTTCAAAGGACAGAGCGACAGTACTTCATTCATTTCTCCTTTCATTGTTCAGTCCTCCACTAAACACCGTGCTTTTGTCATGGATTGAAATGTGCCCCCACAAATGCACATGTTGAACCCCCAGGACAAAAGAATGTGACCTTATTTGAAAATAGAGTCTGTGTACACTTACTCCTTGGAAGGAAAGTTATGACCTACCTAGACAGCATATTAAAAAGCAGAGACATTACTTTCCCAACAAGGGTCTGTCTAGTCGAGGCTATGGTTTTTCCAGTGGTCATGTATGGATGTGAGAGTTGGACTGTGAAGAAAGCTGAGCACCGAAGAATTGATGTTTTTGAACTGTGGTGTTGGAGAAGACTCTTGAGAGTCCCTTGGACTGCAAGGAGATCCAACCAGTCCATCCTAAAGGAGATCAGTCCTGGGTGTTCATTGGAAGAACTGATGCTGAAACTGTAACTCCAATACTTTGGCCACCTCATATGAAGAGCTGACTCATTGGAAAAGACCCTGATGCTGGGAGGGATTGGGGGCAGGAGGCAAAGGGGATGACAGAGGATGAGATGGCTGGATGGCATCACCAACTCGATGGACATGAGTTTGGGTGAACTCCGAGAGTTGGTGATGGACAGGGAGGCCTGGCGTGCTGCAATTCATTGGGTCGCAAAGAGTAGGACACAACTGAGCAACTGAACTGAACTGAACTAAGATGTAATCAGATAAAATGAGGTCATGGTGAATAAAGTGAGCACCCAATCTAATGTTAATAGGATTGGTGTCCTTATAAAAAGGGGAAATTTGAACACAAGGGGACACATGCAGTGAGGAGACACTGTGAAGGGGCACAGGGAGAAGACGACCACCTACAAATCAACGAGAGAAGCCTGGATGGATCCTTCTGTCAGAAGGCTGGTTTGCCTTCTGGCACCTTGAGCTCAGGCTTCCAGACCCCAGAGCCCTGAGAGGATAGATTTCCATTGCTCAAGTCACCCAGTCTGTGGTCCTTTGCTACAGCAGCCCTAGCAAATTAATCCAAGATTGAACATGACACTTCTAGGTGCCTGGAACATGGTAGGGGTGGGGCAGAGCCTGTGTCCCTGCTTTGAGGAACAACTCAAGTGATTTTCAAGGCAAATGAGAATGCACTGTGATGAATAACATTACAGAGATAGGAGGTAATTGTGCCAGGGGATGTGAGAGAAGTTCCATTAAAGAGGTGACATCGCAGCACTGTTTATAACAGCCAGCACATGGAAGCAACCTAGATGTCCATCAGCCCACGAATGGGTAAGAAAGCTGTGGCACCTATACACAATGGAGTATTACTAAGTCATTAAAAAGAATACATTTAAATCAGTTCTAATGAGGTGGATGAAACTAGAGCTTATTATATAGAGTGAAGTAAGCCAGAAAGAAAAACACCAATATAGTATACTAATGCATATATATGGAATTTAGAAAGATGGTAACAATGACCCTATATGCGAGACAGCAAAAGAGACACAGATGTATAGAACAGTCTTTTGGACTCTGTGGGAGAAGGTGAGGGTGGGATGATTTGAGAGAATAGCACTGATACATGTATATTATCATACGTGAAACAGATCACCAGTCCAGGTTTGATGCATGAGACAGGATGCTCAGGGCTGGTGCACTGGGATGACCCTGAGGGATGGGATGGGGAGGGATATGGGAGAGGGGTTCAGGATGGGGAACACATGTACACCCATGACTGATTCATGTGAATGTATGGCAAAAATTATAATTAGCCTCCAATTAAAATAAATTTATATTAAAAAAGTGACATTTGATCTAGGTTTTAAAGTATGGGCTGTCATTTAGGAGAAGATGAAGGTGCAGAGGGCACTTTAAGTAGAAGCAGAGACAAGGGACCTGAGGGGGTCAGGGGACAATCAAGACCTAGAATATGCTGGAGGGTCTGTGGGGTGGGAGAGGGTTGAGAGTGAGTGTGCCTAAGTGTGGCTGAAACAAGGACCGTTCGGCCAAGGACTTTGAATTTTTATCCAAACTAATCAGAAATAACATTTTAAAATCAGGTTAGTGATATGTGATTTTGTGTGTATGTGTGTGAGAATAGCTTTACTGGGAATGTAAAAGGTGGAGGGAGTGAGGAACTGGTTGCAGTTAGGGAGGACAGGAAGCTTCCTCAGACAGGAAGCTTGTTAGGTGTCCAGGTGAGAGGTTACCAGGTAGAGGATGAAGGCGGCATCATCAGGATATAGAGAGAAAAGGCAGGAATCTAGAGGTATCTCTTGAGTTGAACTGGCTTGAGATGAAGCTGCTAATAATGGTGAGGAGCAGGTTGGGGACAATTAAAAATGCCCTGAACTTTGTATGACTTAGCACTGTGCCTGGAAAACAAGAGACTCAATTGATGCTAATAATTTCTGTGGCTCCTAGGCTCCCAGGTAGAAACCCAGCTGTAAATACAAGAGGTGGGACGTGTTTGGAGAGTGAGTGGGGAGGCAGGGGGTTGACTTGTTTGTTTATTCATCAACATAGTCAATAACTTATAATAACCTATAATGGAAAATAATCTCAAAAATAATATATGTGTATATGTATAACTAAGTCACCTTGCTGTGCACCTGAAACATTGTTAAGTCAACTATACTTAAATTTATATATTAAGAACAAATTTTTTGCATTGCCATTTCTGTTCTCTACCAGAGACTGACAATGGGTAGAGTTTTTCTTTCAAAACACACTCATCAGAGGTATTTTGAGAATTAGTAGAAATCATATATTGTGATGCTAAGGCTATTCTGACTTGTAGTGACTCACAAAAGCAGAGAAATAAAAAGTAGAAATAGGTAATTTTTACACTACATAATTGATTCTGAAGCACTGAAAAAAAATTTTTCCCCTAAATTATTGAATTTGTTTTCAAAAAACTGTCCAGATTATGGGTACAAATATAACTTAAATACCGCATGTACCAAAAAGCCACTAAACCCAATGAGAAAGAAGAACACCCCCTGAATACCTGTAGACTGATTTAATTGAGGGCTTCCTTGATGGCTTAGATGGTAAAGAATCCACCTGCCAGTGTAGGAGGCCTGGATTCAATCCCTGGGCTGGGAAGATATCTTTTTTTTTTTTTTAATAGTTCCTTCCCATTTAAGGCACCACCGAGTACTGAGTAGTGTTCCCTGCACTATACAGTAGGTTTTCGTTAATTATTAATTTTATACATAGTGTCAACAGTGTGTATATGTCAATCCCAATTTCCCAATTCACCCCTCCCCTCCGTCCCCACTTGGCATCCATCTATTTGTTGTCTACATCTGTGTCTCTAATTTTTGCTTTGTAAGTAAGTTAATCTATACCATTTTTTCTAGCTTTCACATATAAGTGTTAGTATACAATGTTCGTTTTTCTCTTTCTGACTTACTTTACTCAGTGTGACAGTCTCTAGGTCCATTCATGTCTCTTCAAATGACACTATTTCATTCCTTTTGACTGAGTAATATTCCACTTAATTCTTCCATCCTGCCTTATACGTTGGTATCATAAAATCCATCACTATTTGTTATAATTAGTTAGCCATCTGCCTTCATGTGTAAAATATAACCTTATGAATGGGAGAGCTTGTCTGAGTTTGCTCGTTACTAGTCCATTAGTATCTGACATTGTGCTCAGTTCCGTGGACAGCCAGCAATTGTTGGCTACATGGCAAATGCAACGTAGGCAGAAGTCCTTGTGAATGTTTTGGATCATGAGTAAACCTTCCCACAGGGCTTTTCCACTTGCCTGAATCACATACATGTAAGCATATCATGGTAGACTTTTGTTGGAAGTGTATTGCAGAATTCAAAATCTGTGATATAGAGAAAGCTTTCAGTCTTTGTTCATGTAATTGGAAAAAAACGACTTTTTTCTTAAGCAATCTATGCAACTTACGTGTGGTCTGTACGTATTTTAAAATATTCATACATTATCTACTTAAAATTTGAGGAGGAATCTATCGAGCATACTAAAATTTCTAACACATGCTTTATTTTTCTCTTTGAGAATCTTGAAATGCAGCCTCGTACAAGTTTTGAAGGATTTTTCTCTAAAAGGCTTGTCAGTTATTCCGGGAAGAAGTTAGCAAGTCTTGTTTCTTCTCACAGGGGCCTTCCTTGGTGGCTCAGAGAGTAGAGTCTGCCTGCAATGCAGGAGACCCAGGTTTGATCCCATGGGTTGGGAAGATCCCCTGGAGAAGGGAATGGCATATTCTTACCTGGAGAATTCAATGGACAGAGGAGCCTAGTGGTCACAAAGAGTTGGACACGACTGAATGACTTTCACTTTTTCTTTTCACAGGATGCAAATGACTATTTCTCTAGCATTTCTAGTTTGAAGAAAAGTCTGTTGATCTAAAAGGAGAGAAGTTAAGTTCAAATCAATAAGGTGTTCTTGTTTTCTTTTATTGAAAGCATTGCAACAGTCCCCAATGAAGGAGCTCTGCCATTGCTTACACGAAGATCTAATAAGAAATTTTGTTCACCTTTGAGATTTGTAATTGTCTGAAAAGTGAAAGTGTTGGTTGTTCAGTTGTGTCCAACTCTCTGCAACCCAATGGACTGTAGCCTGCCAGGCCCGTCTGTCCATGGAATTTTCCAGGCAAGAATACTGGAGAGGGTTGCCATTTCCTCCTCCAGGGATTGAACCCAGGTCTCCTGCGTTGGTAGGTGGATTCTTTACCACCAAGTCACCTGGAAAGCCCTTAAGTGCCTGAGCTACTTAATTATCCATGCCTTTTAAAAAATCTTTCTTGGATAAAGGTTTTTATTTCTTTAAAAATTTAATTTGATTTTTTTCAGTTCACCAATGTGAAAATATTTCTGTAAGTCTTTCAGTGAAAACTTATCATCTACTTGTCCTGTCTTCACCCTAATTCTCAGAAGCAATGATCTTCAACACTTTTAGGAATTTCTTACTGTCTTTATCTCCATATTTTAAACATAGTTTGTTCCTTTATCTTTCATACTGTATCTCCTTGATGTTTATACTTAGATATGATTCAATGAGTTCCTAGTA
>SJYQ01000953.1:421410-432861 GCA_006410935.1 Redunca redunca
TAAACATTTTAAGATGCTATCAAAAATACATGTGAAACATTTTCAGAAATGTTATTTCAAAATTTCAGGGAAATTTTGTACTGACACAGGTAGTTAATACCAAAAGCTGCTGCCAATTTCTCTCATTCACAGAATAGTCTTTTTTGTTGAATGAATAAAACACATCCTCTAAGACAATTATGACAAAATGACAATTATATAGGAGAGGGAAAAGTATTGGAGCTGTTTCATGGACTGGAGCCAGTTCCAAAAGCTGGATTTTATTTTATTTTATTGAAACTTAATATAGAGTCTTTATATGAGCCTTTTAGAAAATTTCTCAAGGGAAATAATAAATGACCAATAAAAGCAGAAATGCTGTTTTTAGAAGAGATGATCTCAGTTTCCTGATGAATGGTTCTTATGTATTTATATCTTTGTGAAATGAAAGTGAAGTGAAAGTGTTAGTTGCTCAGTTGTATCCAACTCTTTGCCACCCCAGGCTGTAGCCCACCAGGCTCCTCTGGCCATGGAATACTGGAGTGGATTTTCCATTTCCTTCTTCAGGGGATCTTCCCAAGCCAGGGATCGAACCCAGGTCTCCTGCATTGCAGGCAGATTCTTTACCATATGAGCCACAAGGGAAGCCCATATCCTATGTAAATATATTCATTTTTTTGATACTTTAGTGATGGAGTTGATATGTCCTGTTAGAAAATTTGACTCTAAGAGATCTTGAGAAAAATCACCTGTGGTCAAGAGGAGGACTGTGCTTTGCCCTCACTAAGGAGCTTTTTCAAATGCCTGTTTCCTTTCATTTCCTACCAAACTTAAGAATTGCAGAGGGTCAGTTCTGATATCTGTGCAATCAAAACAAGCTAAACGAATAAAGTCTTACCATAATTTTTTTTCAAGTACTATTTCAGAGATTATAAGGATTAGTCTTTATGTTGCTGTTTGGATGATTGGAATGACCGGAGCAATTCTGGGCCTCTGAGATCTCGAGTGTGAAACAACACGTAATTTTAAGTTTTGAAATTTAATTTAGATGTTCACTACTCTGTGAAGGCTTCCCTGATTTCCTGTTGGGTTAAAATTTGTTTTGTTTTGTTTCTCTTTTTAAAAAATACTTTGTGGCATTTTTATTGGGGTATAGTTGTTTTACAATGTTGTGTTAGTTACTACTGTACAGCAAAGCGAATCAGCCGCACACGTACGTAGATCCCCTCTTTTGGATTTCCTTCACATTTAGGTCACCGTCGAGCACTGAGTGGAGTTCCCCGTGCTATACACTAGGTTCTTATTAGTTACCTGTTTTATACACAGTATCAATAGAGTATACATGTCAATCCCAATCTCCCGATTCATCCTACCTGCCCTTTCCCTTCTTATTAATGCTCACACTTTCTTGGCTTTGCTTTTCGAAACTTACTGTCTTACTCTATTAGTTATTTGTATGCCTAGGAGTCTTCACCTTCATAGGTAAAGATGTAATTGTACATGCTTTCCTTTTTGAATAGTTACTGATTGTATTCTTATTTGTCAGGATGGACTTGGTCGTGCTAAAGTTAAAACTATTTCACAATTTTTTTCCCACTTTTTTATTCTGCTTGTCTGGTACAAGTAGTTACTCGTTCAGAGACGTAGGCTGAACATGTTAAGCTTGAAAAAGAAGCCTCCTCGGTTGCCATGGCAGAAGAGTCATCTTGGGAGGGCCTTGCCAGTTTATAAACACCTGCTGTGACACATGACACTTCTGCTCACGGCCCACTGGCCAGAAGAAGTAGTCATGTGGATTCCCAGGGCAGCTGAGAAATGCAGGTACATAGTTAAGAGTATCTGATGAGCATCATTGTCACTTTCAAAACCATTTTCTTTACTTCAATACCATTCTATTCCTCTCCTGGGGAGCCAGACCCAGAAGTTCACTGAAACCCACTTTATACACACAGTCAACTGAGAGAATAGAGGTACAGAATTTGAGAACCCTGGGAGAGCCTGGTGGGCTGCCGTCTATGGGGTCACACAGAGTCGGACACGACTGCAGTGACTTAGCAGCAGCAGCAGCAGCAGTGACAACATATATGAAGTTATCTAGTGCTGTTTTCTAAGTGAACTCTGCTCTTTCCTTGGGTGACAGTGAATAGTTGTATTCTTGGTCCAGCAAGAACCAAGTGTCCCTCTTAACAGGACATCATCTGTTGAATTAGAGCCCACCCTTTTGAAATCTGGACTTCCCTGGTGGGTCAGACGGTTAAGCGTCTGTCTACAATGCGGGATACCCGGGTTCGATCCCTGGGTCGGGAAGATCCCCTGGAGAAGGAAATGGCAATCCACTCCAGTACTATTGCCTGGAAAATCCCATGGACAGAGGAGCCTGGTAGGCTACAGTCCATGGGGTCGCAAAGAGTCAGACACGACTGAGTGACTTCACTTTCCACTTATGAACTCATTTTAAGTTGCTTACACCCGCAAAATGATTCAGATGTAAAGAATCCACCTGCAATGCGGGAGACCTGTGTTCGATCCTTGGGTTGGGAAGATCTCCTGGAGAAAGGCATGGCAACCCACTCCAGTATTCTTGCCTGGAGAATCCCATGGACAGAAGAGGCTGGTGGGCTATAGTCTGTGGGATCACAACGAGTCGGGCACGCCTGAACGACTAAGCATAGCACAGCACGCATCTGCAAAAACCCTTTATCAGGTAAAATCACGTTCACTGGTGCTGCTAAAGGGTAGAATTTCAACATGTCTTTTGTCGTTGTTTGTTGTTGTTTAGTTGCTAAATTGGGTCTGACTCTATTGTGACCCATGGCTGTCCATGGGATTTGCCAGGCAAGAATACTAAAGTGGGCTAGCCATTTCCTTCTCCAGGGAATTGTCCCAACCCAGGGATGGAAACTGGATCTCCTATATTATGGGCAGATTTTTGTAAAAGGCTTGCCATACCTCTTTGTGATATCTTTGGATCTCTCCATCCATCAAAAAGTAATTACAAAATAAGAAGCTTTAAAAATATGCATAGTGTAGTCCTTTTTTCTAAAAAAATAATAAACCCAAACTAAATACATGAGTATATTTCTGTAAGCACAGACACTAGTGTGAATGGGTGCATATAGGCGCACATGAGCATCTCAATACTACCTGACTTAATGCTCTGAACATAAATTACTTTTCTATAACTAACATCTAATCTCTTCTGTGTTTTTAATAAAGAATCTATCAAGTTGTTTTTTTTGAGGAACCCCCTTACTGTTTTCCATTGTGGTTTACACCAATTTACATTCCCACTAACAATGTGCAAGAGTTGTTTTCTTTACATATCCTTGCCAACATTTGTTATTTGTAGACTATGATGATAGTCATTCCAGTCCTGGGTATATATCTGAAACAAAACAAAGCAAAATACTTATTCAAAAATTTTTATGCACCCCAATGTTCATTCAGCTTTATTTACAATAGTCAAGATATGGAAGCCACCTAATTCTCCACCCACAACCAAATGCATAAAGAAAATGTGGTATATAAATATACAAATGAATATTACTCAGCCAGGAGAAAAGAATGAAATCTGCCCTTTGCAACAGTATGAATGAACCTGGAAGGTATTTTGCTTAGTAAAATAAGTCAGGTAGAAAAAGGCAAATATTGTGTGTGTGTGTGTTGGTTGCTCAGTCATGTCCCACTCTCTGTGACCCCATGGACTGTAGCCCGCCAGGCTCCTCTGTCCATGGGATTCTCCAGGCAAGAATCCTGGGTGGGTTTCCATTTCCTTCTCCACAAGTATTGTATGTTAACACTTATTTGTGAAATCTGAAAAAAAAAGGAATATAATAAAATAGACTCACATAAAAAAATCTATCGTGAACCAAATGTAAAAATAATAGTTTACTACATAGCATTGTGTTCAAGATCAGTGCATTAGAATTAGATTTGAGACATCCAACTCTATCATTCACTATAACTTGGAGGAGGTTTGAGAAAACTCCAAGTCTTATTGGCTATATGATTGCAAGAAGAGTACATTTCTTTTTTGTTCTTAGGTTTAGAGTTACGTCTCCAGGAGCCAATAAATAATATTCCAGTGAATAACACGTGCTCATAACATTGACGGTGCAGTTCACTGAGTTCAGTTTTCAATGCCAATTACTAGACAAAGCATGGAAGACTTAACTATAAACAATTTTTTTTTTAAAGAATGTGGTAGTAGGAATTTAGAAGTAGCATTGAATCTGAGAACTCCATTGGATGTACTAGTGAGGAGGGAAACAAAAGAAGAAAGCCTAGAGTCACTGATATTTCTCTGGAAGTTAAGGAGTCAGAAAATACTGTCCAAAGATGACAAGTGGAAATAAAGCTCAAATATTACTTAAAGTTTTATAGGTCACTACAGTCATGGCTAAGAAACACTGGGATGATAAAGTGGAGCACATTTGTTATTTTTCATAGGAAAGTATTAGTAGATAATGCTTCAAATTGGTTTATCATGAATTGAAAATATTAGCATAGAGGCACACCTTGTTTTATTGCATTTTGCAGATACTGCGTTTTTCACAAATTCAAGGTTTGTGGCAACTCATGTGCCATTTTCCCAGCAGCATTTGTTCACTCCGTGTCTCTGCGTCACAATTCAGTAATTCTTTTAACGTTTCACACTTTTTAACTTTGTTATATTTGTTATGGTGGTCAATGATTTTTGATGTTAGGATTTTTTAATTTAGCCTGTACTCTTTTAGACATAATGCTATTGCACACTTAATAGACTATAGTATGGGGTTAAGCATGTTTATGTGCATTGGGAAACCAAAAAATTCATGTAACTTGCTTTTCTGTAACATTTGCTTTACTGCAGTACTCTGCAGCAGAACCTGCAATATTTCTGAGGTGTGTGTGTAGTCTTACAAATGATGGTGGTTTACTTGCCAAGTCGTGTCTAGCTCTTGGACTAGAGCCCATGGACTGGAGCCCACCAGGTTCCTCTGTCCATGGAATTCTGCAGGCAAGAATACTGGAGTGGGTTGCCGTTTCCTTCTCTGGGGGAATCTTCTCGACCCAGGGATCAAACATGCATCTCCTGCGTTGCAGGTGGATTCTTTACTGCTGAGCCACCAGAGAAGCCCAATCTTACGAGTAACCACTAGGAAAAACCTAAGACCAAAGCACTCAGAGGAGAAGCCCCTGAAGAGTAGGCCTGCGAGGTGATGTGCTTCCATTGTGTGGGCCAGTTTCCTATGTGATGCTCCCAGCTCTAAATTCTCCCTTCACTGCCTGATTTATGAAAATGGATCTGTGCCCTCCAAGTAGCTGCTGTCAGCCAGTGCCATGTTCTGGAGAGACACTGCAGAAGTGGTTCTGATTTTTGGTTCCAGTGGACTTGTATGTAGGTGGGCTTCTGAAGGCTCTTGACTTCCCAAGGGCCTGGGTCCCCCAGTAGGCACAGCCTCCCCTATCAGGGCCCCTGAGCCACGTGGCTGCCAGGGCCACCCAATCTCTTGCAGCTTTCTAGCACCTTCTCCAGGTGAGCGGTAGTGGTTTGCCACCAGTGAGACACCTCCCTGTGAACACCTTTCCCTGGCACTATAGAGGGTGGATTTCTAGCAAGTTCCAGATAGACACCTATCAATTAGGACCAAGCCCCAACCTCTGTACCACAAATTCAGAACATTATAGGTTCTCATTGAATATTTGGGAAATGAAAGACTGCTGTGCAGAGCTCAGTCATGTCCAACTCTTTGCAACCCCATGGACTGTAGCCCACCAGGCTTCTCTGTCCATGGAATTCTCCAGGCAAGAATACTGCATATATATTTACTCATATATGTATACAAACTTCCCTGATGGCTCAGATTGTGAAGAGTCTACCTGCAATGCGGGAGACCTGGGTTTGATCCCTGGTTTGGGAAGATTCTCTGAAGGAAGGCATGGCAACCCACTCCAGTGTTCTTGCCTGAGAATCCCATGGACAGAAGAGCCTGGTGGACTACAGTCCATGGGGGTGCAAAGAACTGGACACTGCTGAGTGACTTTCACTTTCACATATGTATAAGAAACTCTGAAGATTCATCAAAGCCATAAAGATCTTAGACACTGGGTTACTTATTTTGTGTTATAATTTTCTTTGGAAATTTGGTGAGGAATATGGTTCATAGCAGCTGTCAGGACAAGCTTTTGAGACCATCTGTACACAAAGGCTGAGTTAACCCAGTATTATTTGGGAAGATCAGTAAACCCTTGGGTGAAGTTAGGCTCTTATCGCTTGGGTCCACTGATTACTTAAGTTACCAGCTTCCCTCTGTTGATGACAGGTGATATTTGACAACACCCTGAGGCAGGTCATCCAGTTTTGTCAAATTCTGCAGACCTTAAATTCAGCCAATTAGTTCTGTCATCCCCATCTTAAACGGTCAAAAGGAAGGACAAGTTCTTTTTGATCAGAAGACACTGAATTCAATTATGGAAAACAAACAAGCTTCACTGAGGCAGCAGCGTCCCTGGTTGACGCTGGGGTTTGCCGTGGGTACAGAGTGTCACTAAGCCACATGCTTAGCTTGGCAGGGGCACCCTCACGGCTGTTGGGCACAGCCCTATGCTTTTGTGTTGATGGCTAGAAGGGACCAACGTGAGCTTTCAGATTTTGTTCAGAGACCAGCCATTGTGTGCAGGCAGGCCAGAGAATGTTGCCTTTCTCCCTTCAAACTTGTAGCTGACCCAAAATATTTAAATAAAAATTTAGTTAATGTTTAAGTGAAATTCTAACTTTCTCTTGATATTTTCATGGATCTGGGCAGGTGGTAATCACTCCTGCCCAGCTAAGTGGGTCAGTGGGGCCATTGATATTACCCGGAGATTAGCAACAACAGAATCAGCATTATTAGATCTTTGAACACATCTCTCCTGATAACCTGAAGCTATTTAGATGTTTGTTGAAGAGGAGGTGATCTAAAAATAGATCACATACATCCTATACACATATCGGAAGGCAACTCCATATTGTTTTTTACTTCAAGTATTTGATAGATCTTACAAAGGATTATGACTACAAGTGTGGAAGCCCTCCCCCTCAAAAAAAAAAAACAGAAAAAACTTACAGAAAAGCAAAACTTTACTAACACAAATACGAGCTCTGAAGAGCATCTGAATTCCCATCACACCACACCTGGTAAGAATCAGTCTAGCACAACATCATCCATCATGCCGGGGCTGTCAGTTCTGACATCCTTTAAGGCCACGTTGTGTGCTTAATGACTACATGACAGAAAATGTAAACAGACGCCACACATACAGGTAGGCCAGTCCATATATGTGTGTGTATACTTGCATTGGAATATTTGGTGCAAAGATATACCAAAAAAATTAGAGCATGTAAAGCAGCCCATTAAAACATACACATGCATGCATGCCCCTAACAGCAACCAGGACAGAACAAAACCCAAGCAATTTCTTACATAAAAACACAAAGCCCATTCGAAGGAATTTACCCAGTGTGAGAGGAAGTAGATCAAGAAGCAGATATCAATGTATGTTCACCGATGGATAACTTATAGTCTTATTAGGAATGCCCTTCACCTTCCTTGTGACAAACCAAGTTGCAACTTACTAATAAGGATTCAGGAATAGCTGGCGAACCTGGTGCAAGCCCTGAATTAATAATTCATCAGGCACACACACACACAAAATGGTATCGTCGGTACTTGAATATTTCAAAAGCCATGTGCATTTTGGTTCAAACAACAATACCACAAACTCAGATTTCAATTTTATTCTTAGCGGGTTGGTTGCTTTTAATTGTTTACAAGAGAAATTTTATTCTTTCAACAGCTTATTTAATATCCTTGTAGCACACTAAGATGATAGAGTTTAGCAATTTTTCTCACAAGAAAAGGCATCATTTGATGTTTTGCAAAGTGCCTGTGTTTGGGGTTTGACAATAATGTACATATAACTAAAAGTCTCCAATCTTTTTTCCTCCACTCTGTCCAACAGCCTTCCCACCTTTAAGGAAACATGGCATGTTAAATGCAGAATGACAAAAAAGAAAACACAGATTTTCAAAGCCCAAAGTGTATCATTCTTCCTTATTAAATGTCACAGAATCTGTTTGCTGCTGATATACTGTTAATAACCCCAAACCCCAATGTAAAATAAGATGATGATCACTTTATTTTCATCGTAATTTTCTCATCTCTAACTTAGGTACATTTTCAAGTGCAACAGCTTTTGTAAAACAAAACCATGGCATGAATTCACTTAGTAGAAAGTTCTGTCAATTTAAAAAATAATCAAGAAAGGAATTTGAGAAATATTAGAAGGTGCAAAACACACACATTTCTATGATATGGGAGGAAATTTTGGTTTTTATAAGTTGCCAAACCAGAATGATGATTATGAAATCTGCCATTAATTTTGCATTGTCAAAATACTTGATGATGTATAGGAACTTCTCAATATTCTGGGATGACCACTGCTCTGATTTTTTGTGCACAAATATAAAACAACAACTGATAGTATGCACAACAACCAATTTTCCTCCTCTCTCAGATTCTAATTGCTAGGAATATTTATAAGTGGGTGTAAACAATGAAATTCTCTCAACTTTCTCTTCGTAGTTAAAATAATCCAGGCAAAACCAAAGGGGGACTATGTAAAAGTGAATACATAACCAGGCGTCTTTTGAAGTGACATTTTAGTTTGCATTTTATTTTCACTTTATAGGTAAGCAAATTTGTAATTTCTAGAAAGATGGTTATGTAGGTTAGGGATTAAATTTACAGAAAAATTTCACAACACCTAAATGTTGCTCTTAAGGGGTTATTCACCTTTGTTACTCTGAAAGCATTATTTTGTTTTGGTTTTCCAGCAAATAGAAAAAGAACATTTGGTTAGGTAAGTCTTTGAAACCAAGTAATTCCACATAAGGACCAACCTACTGCTAACACCCTCATGAATTAAAAATTTAGTTTCTTACTTAGTTAGGGTCTTTCTCATTACCTCATTGCTTAATCTAACAATGACCACTTGCCAGAGAGGAGCCCCCCTCTCCCCCCAAAAGGACATCCTTCGATTTTCACAGAGAACGACGACATGTACTACAAGTCAGATATTCACAAGGAAACTCCACCGAAGGAGGGGGAAACAGCATGCATCTGGCCCTGGGAGCTGTTCTTTTAAAGGTTATCGGCAATGACTGCTTTCAAAGCCCAGTTTTCACTGCATTTTGACACGCCAGTGTATGCTTCATACAGTATTAATAAAGGGTTACACAGGAATTAATGAAAAGGTTTCATGTTCACATATAATAAATAAGTACCTAATTAAAGACACGGTTAAGCCAGAAGCACCGATATTGTCTTTTACATTGATATCTATTATGCTTCTTTAGCATTGACTGTGCACCTCTTCAGCTGACGGATGCCTGAAGGGAGCGCTAACAAATCTCTCAGCTGGTGGCTGGCACTGGTCTTGAAGGAAGCAAGAAGGAATACTTTGCAGGCTTTCAGAATCTCCCCACCAGCTGTCACCAGCCATGGGTGCTGAAAAGATCCTGTCACTTCATCCAAAGGGATTTACTTGGTCAGAAGGAAAATTTAAATACAAAGCATGCAGCTAAGAAGCTAGTGAAAGGGATTATGAGCATACAAGAGCACATGTGTATACGACACTAATGCATCTTTAGGAAATTTCAGACCCCAAAGCCAGGATTACTGCCAGGGCAGGGTCAGAGACAAGGCGGAACTTTACCACCGGAGTTATTATCTTCCAGCCATTCAACTCAACTTTATAGGTCTTTCATCAAGGCCATTAAAAAAATAGAAAAGAGAGACTCCCATCCTTTCAATGGGGAGCTAAGAAAACACATTCAGGTTTTAATACTGTTGGGGATCACCTGCATGCAAAATACCCTGTTTCCTTGTGTACGTGGTCTCATTTCTCTGCCCTTGTCTGAATTTACCAGTGCTACACATCTGATTGTTAAGGATGGTGAAGCCAAATCAGAGCATGAGATGTTTCAGATTCATGAATCTGCTTGACAAGAGACTCGGGGGCACATTTGAAATGAGAGAGGAGGTGGCTGAAATGTCCATGGCTGGGGTCCTTAGGGGAGCAGAGATGGGAAGCTGGCCTCCCTGAAGGATGACAGTGATCTTGTGTCTGCCATTGGTGATGGAGTCAGGGAAAGACAACTACCTATCTGGCTACAGAAAAGGTCATTTTATTTAAATAAGGAGGAAAGGGCACAGTTCATACCTGGGCATCCATTATTTAAAATGCATATTTTCTTATCCTGATTGGCAAGGTGGTCATATGTAATTCAAGAACAGCATGTGGCTTAGCCAGCCTCTACCCTTCAGAGGAAGCTCACACAACCTCAGGACCATCCTGTCTCCTCGGGGAAAGTAGAAGAGGGAGAAGGGGATGGAGATAGGAAAATACTTTGGCCACCTGATGCAAAGAGTCGACTCACTGGAAAAGACCGTGATGCTGGGTAAGATTGAAGGCAGGAGGAGAAGAGGGCAGCAGAGGATGAGATAGTTGGATGGCATCACTACCTCAGTGGACAGGAGTTTGAGCAAATTACAGGAGATAGTAAAGAATAGGGGAGCTTGGCATGCTGCAGTCCAGGAAGTCTCAAAGAGTTGGACATGACTTAGGAACTGAACAATACAGGAAGATAAGGCTGGATGGCCCCAGGGCAATGCAAGCTATCCTCAACTTGTGGTTTGTGTACTTAAGCCTGGTTTGGCCTCAAGACATATGCGCACAGAGGTTTTAAGAGTGTAGGAAGATAACATGGCAACATGTGATGGAGTGCGGAACCCAAGAAAGGCTTTCAAGGTGGCAAGTACACTTTGGAAAGTCACTTCCAGAAGGAGTAGACCAAGAAAAGAGAAGATCCCGGGAGAAGTGGTTTCCTGCAGATTTTAGGAGACGTTTGTCTTTCGTCAGAAGCTCTGATGGGGAGAGGAGCGTTTGTGAGAAGGAACCGGCAGGGCGGAAGTGCAGCAGGAGTTGAGGAGTCTGCCTTTAGATGTCACTGCAACCTCACAACTGCACTTCTAAATTCCCATGAAGGATCAGGAGAGTCTGACTCCAGCCATGGTTCTAGGAGACGTTGTACATTATTATCTACATTGCTTCACAGAGGCCATCGTGCGGTGGTCCCAGCGAAGCTGATGAGGCAAGCAGCCTGATTCAGCCTTGCTGCCTGCCCCAGCGGCCTCCCCCAGCCAGCCTTTTTCACTGGGGAGAGGGCTGCAACACCACAGAGGCAAATGAGAAGCCCCTGCCCCCACCGCTGGGGGCTGCCGGGAGTATGGAACGGCTTCCCCAGCACCACCAAACCCCTCCCGTCCTCTGAGGGGCTTCCTTCTAACATGCTCTGAAAGCTAGTCTCTCCTATTTAGGAGTGTGGCTTGTGTTCTGTTTGTGCTCTTATAAATAACAGGAGATATATATGTGTGTGTGTGTGTGTGT